>JAVKPL010002250.1:0-18128 GCA_032173675.1 Gastrolobium villosum
CCCACAAATTACTCGCAAAATAAAAGAATTCTCTTAGGAAATTTTTTTACTTATTTGTCTTGATTTTAAACTCCAAAAATAATCAATTTGATTATTCTA
The DNA here is from genome assembly GCA_032173675.1 of Gastrolobium villosum. Taxonomy (NCBI): domain Eukaryota; kingdom Viridiplantae; phylum Streptophyta; class Magnoliopsida; order Fabales; family Fabaceae; genus Gastrolobium; species Gastrolobium villosum. Next base: position 100 of record JAVKPL010002250.1, read on the forward strand.
GATTTTACCAAAATCATAATAATTAAATTAATTTTCAAAATTAATATAAGTATTAATCTAGATTTTGTTTCCAAAATCATGATAATCATAATTTTATTTTACCGGAATATTTAAAATCAAAAACTACGTGCTTAAACTATCATACTAGTCGGTAATGACATAATAGTAAATATGCACGTATGACATGTGATCATGCAACAATATGGCACCTTCCTATCCTATATGACATGTCATCCCAGATATCATGTTAATCGCACATATAATTCATACCAATCAATAAAAGCATTAAATGATAAATTCTAATTACTTTAATCCATGGCCTTCCTATTTTTAAAAAAAAATAAAAATAAAATATTACAACTTTGGAATTCAACTTTCGTCCAGCCCATAGTATCTGTCTCAAGCCCCTTTAGAGTTTCCATGGGCCCAAAAGCCCAAAGACCCAATCCTTTGGCGAGAAACCCTAGGACGCGAAAGAGGAACCCTAGCCGTCAGGTTTGCCGCGCCGTCACCCGAAGTCAATTCAGGACCAAACTCCAGGGGAAGGACCGCCACATAGATACGAGTGCACCGCCACCGGAACCACGTAAAAAGGTGGCGGGACGCTCCCTCACTCTCCAATTCTTTGGTGGAGAGTGGCGGCCACTCTCAGACACTTGTGGCGGCGTGTGGAGGAGCGTGGAGGCTCCGATGGCGGCGATCCACCCACCGCTGCGTTCGTCTTTCCGTCCTCTTTCCAACCATATATAGATCGCCCCATTCTGAGATCGGCAAGTCCTCGAAAAGTCTCCGACAGTGCTGACTGCGCATCTTCCTCGCGGTTTCTCGATCTTGAATCTTTACAAAATATTGAAAAATACACAAAAATTCCGAAAAATTAAAAAAACAGCAAGGAGGAAACTTAATCATATGGGATTAGTCTCCTTGTTACAAATCGAGAAATACACGAGAGACCCTAACCATGGATTAAAGCATTTTTACCGATTAAAATCTAAGCTTTTATGAAAATGAACTATACAGAATAAAAACATGAATATCAATAACAAATACAGATTAAAGGTGCCATATTTTCAAAATCACAAAAATAAATCAATAAATCAATGCTGATCTAAATCCCCATCACAATCCGGCTCTGATACCAATTGAAGGTTAAATCATCAGAAACGCGGAAGCGAATCGTACCGATGCGATGAGGAATGAAGAACACCGCTTTGATTACCTGTGATGAAGAAGCAAGCGTGACAATTCCTCACGTTCAGATCTCCTTCTCTAGCCTCACGATCTGCAGCAACGCTGTTACGGGCTACAGGAATAGTAGGAGCCCATTTAGCGAACGGTTGGGTAAGGGTAGAATAACTAAGCAACCAGATCACTTTAAGGACTTTGTTATGGGCTAAATTACTCAGCATGTCCAGTGGATAAAAAGCATATTAGAACATATGGGCTAAGGCCATTTTATCATTTCTGATTATCTTTTGTAATTACAAATAGCCTGGGAGGCGTTAAAGAAAATATAGAAAATTCAGACAACTCTTCTCTCTTCTCTTTCCTCATCTCTCTCTTTTCTCTTTTCTCTCAAATTCATACTGTGTAAAACAGTGAACCATCATCACTGTTACATTGGTGCTTTCATTGAGTTATGGCAGAAAATACCAGATTCAAAGATCTCGCCAACCAGATCCAGGCCCATGACCAACAATTCTCGCATCTGGAGCGTTCTTTAGACCATCGTCAGGAATCTTTTGAGTTGCTACAGACTCAAAGACTCGATGAATTTAATAGGCAAATGCAGGAGATGTTCGGTTTACTGCAAAATATGCAGCAACAGATGACAACCCTCACCACCAACACCCAGGCAGGTTTATTGGGGGCCAACCCTCTCCGACCACCACAACCAGTCCGTTCTATGAAGATCGATTTTCCCAGATTTGGCTCTGGAGATCCTGGTCCATGGCTGTTTGCGGTGACTAGGTATTTTCGATATTATCAAATACCTGATCATGACAGATTAGATCTAGTGTCTTTCAATTTGGATATGCCTGCATCCTGTTGGTTTGAGGCTCTTTTTGCCAACGGACAACTTCCAGATTGGCAAGCGTTTGTCACGGCTATTAACCAGCGTTTCGGACCATCCGAATTTGAAGATCCGCTGGGATCTTTAGCCAAATTGCAACAATCTGGATCTGTTGTGGAGTTTCAAATGGCTTTTGAACTGCTTGCTCGTAGAGCTCCAGATCTGACCCCTATTATGCGTAAGAGTCTGTTCATAGCTGGGTTAAAACCCCAGATTCGCCGAGCTGTACTGGTTCACCGACCAACCGATTGTACTTCAGCCTTTGCATTTGCTAAGATTTATGAGGATCAGTTTGCTGAGCCTCGTTTCGCTAAACCGTGGCTTCAGCGTTCCACTAACCCTCCACAGCCACTTCTGGCCTCACCCATTACTACCATCCCTCCTATCAATTCGTTTAAACCACTTCAATCATTACCACCCATCCCAATTCGGCGACTGACAGCGGAAGAACGACAGACCCGTCGTGACAAGAATTTGTGCTATAACTGTGATGAAACATTTGTACGTGGTCACAAATGTAAAGGTCGGGCCACACTGTTATATCTTGAGGGATCAGAGGATGATCCACCTGATTTACAACCAGCCCCTGATGATACGTTGGACCAGAATGTTGCATTACCTGAGACACCTTCTCCTGAGGTTCTACATGAAATCAGTTTTAATGCCTTGTTTGGTCATCAATCTTCGAATTCATTTCGGATGCAGGGTTCAATTAATGGCCACACAGTACAACTATTAGTGGATGGAGGTAGCACCCACAATTTTATCACCTCTCGTATGGCCTCACATTTAAATTTAGTTCTACATGCTATTCCTCCTTTTAAGGTCACGGTGGGAAATGGAGATGCCTTATTGTGTTCTGCTTCCTGTAATAATGTCCCAATTGTTATTCAATCACATGTATTTCCCATTGATGTTTTTGTGATTGATTTAAAGGGAGCTGATCTGGTGTTGGGAGTGCGATGGTTAGCAAAGCTGGGTCCCATCGTCACTGATTACGCTGCTCTGACAATGTCTTTTAACTATAACAATTCACAGGTCTTGTTGCAGGGCGCAACCTCTAATCAGCCGAGTCACATCAGTTCCTCCCAACTGCACAAACTAATACTCCAGGATTCCATTTCTTCCTGCCTGATGTGCTTTTCAGCTCACGGGAACGAAAACGAGTCTGCCATTGACCAAACAACACCTGTCTCGGGTTTGGCATCCCTCCTTCAAGAATTCAGCGACGTTTTCTCAGAGCCGTCGGACCTCCCACCGGACCGGGCATACAATCACCGCATTCACTTGCTCCCTGACACCAAACCAGTGCAAGTGCGACCGTATATATATCCACATTGCCAAAAGAATGAAATTGAACGGTTTGTAACTGAGATGCTGCAAACAGGGGTGATTCGGCACAGCCATTCGGCTTTCAGCTCGCCAGTACTATTGGTTAAGAAAAAGGATGGGACATGGCGCTTCTGCGTCGATTATCGCGCTCTTAATGCCATTACTGTGCAGGACAAGTTCCCTATCCCAACTATTGACGAACTGTTAGACGAACTACACGGGGCTACTATTTTTTCCAAGTTGGACTTGCGTTCTGGCTACCATCAGATCAGAATGCACTCCACTGATGTTCACAAAACAGCGTTTCGTACACATCATGGGCATTTTGAATTTTTAGTCATGCCGTTTGGGTTATCTAATGCACCTTCGACATTTCAAGCAACCATGAACACAATTTTTTCTCAGTGTCTTAGGCAATTTGTTGTCATCTTCTTTGACGACATATTGGTCTACAGTTCATCCCCGGCACAACATATCGACCATCTGCGGGCAGTCCTTCACACCTTAAGGGCTCATTCGTTGTTTGCCAAAGCGGAGAAGTGTTCATTTGGGTGCTCAGCAATCCCTTATTTGGGCTATGTTATAACAAGTGGTGGTGTATCTCCTGACCCTGACAAATTGAAGGCCATTGTGGACTGGCCCATACCCACTACGGTCACTCAGGTGCGCGCTTTTCTCGGTATTTCTGGGTATTACCGAAAATTTATTAAGCAATATGCTTCTATTGCTAGTCCTCTTACTGATCTACTGTCCAAGAGTGGGTTTAGTTGGACTCCAGCAACAGCCGCAGCCTTCCAAGAACTTAAACACCACCTTGTTACAGCTCCTATCCTGACACTACCGGATTTCTCTAAACCCTTTGTGGTTGAAACTGACGCTTCAGGGGTGGGTATTGGTGCAGTGTTGTTACAGAATGAGCGCCCGTTGGCTTTCTATAGTCGCAAACTATCTCCGACAATGCAACGACAATCTGTCTATGTACGTGAGATGTTTGCAATTACTTCCGCCATCAGTAAATGGCGCCAGTATCTCATAGGGTCTCCTTTCATAATTCGCACTGATCATAGAAGTTTGCATAACCTGATGAGCCAAGTTATCCAAACTCCTGAGCAGCAACAATTTTTATCCAAATTGTTGGGATTCAATTACACAATCGTTTATAAGACCGGTAAAACCAACACGGTGGCCGACGGTCTTTCACGATTGCCTACGGGGGATGTTACAGATTCCAACCCCCATTTCATGGCCATTTCTGGCCCAGTACTTTCCCATACAACGAAGTTACAGTCCGAATATACTACAGATCCCTACACTACATCCTTGTTACAAGACATAAAAACAAATCCCAGTATGTATGCTGACTGGCGGGTCCGCAACGGATTGCTCTTCCATCGCAATCGGATTTATCTTCCAGCCGGTTCAACCTTGATTGAGTCCATCCTCCATGAGCACCACACTTCAGTCCAGGGAGGTCACTCCGGTATCCAAGCCACTCTGCACAGAATCAGTAGAAATTTTACTTGGAAGGGGATTCGTAAGGATGTTAAGCATTACATTCAAAGGTGTGAAATTTGCCAGAAATTGAAACCACCAAACCATTCCCCTCTAGGCCTCCTACAACCATTGCAAATACCCGACACATTGTGGACACACATCAGTATGGATTTTATCACACACTTACCTTTGTCCGCGGGATATTCGGCTATTTTAGTGGTTGTCGATCGGTTTTCCAAGGCCGCTCATTTCGTTCCCCTGCCTCCGCACTACTCAGCTTCCAAAGTCGCTCAGCTATTTTGGGATTTCGTCGGAAAGCTTCATGGACTTCCCGAATCCATTGTCTCAGACCGTGATCCCATTTTCCTCAGTGACTTTTGGCGCTCCTTATTCAAACTGCAGGGAACAAAACTACAGTTTAGTTCTAGTTACCACCCGCAGACAGATGGTCAAACAGAGAGAGTGAACAGATGCCTCGAAAATTACCTGCGGGCTTTCTGTAACAGCCCCAAACCCCTGTAGCAGATATTGTCCGCTTTGCCCCCCTCCCGGGACTCACGGTTTTACGTTCTGGGGTTACCCCCAAAAGGCCTCCACTAGGAAAGGTATCCACACCCATATATATGGCATGCTTCGTTCCCCTCACCAACCGATGTGGGACTTTACATCCTCCCCCACTGGGAATACAGCGTCCTCGCTGTACACACCGGTCCAGGACCAGGCTCTGATACCATTTGTAACAGCCTCAATCCCTATAGCAGATATTGTCCGCTTTGCCCCCCTTCCGGAAGCGTCAGTATACAACTCAATCTCCTCAGCAGGATCCGGAAGGACCAACACAGGTGCAGTAGTCAGTCTCTCCTTCAACTCCTGAAAACATTCCTCACACTCGTGAGTCCACACGAATGGAGTCTCCTTCCGAGTAAGGCGAGTCAAAGGTAACACTAGCATGGAGAATCCCTTGATGAACCTCCTATAATAACCTGCCAAACCCAGAAAGCTTCTCACCTCGGTAACCGTCTTGGGCCTCTCCCATTCTAGCACGGCCTCAATCTTGTTCGGATCAACTGCCACTCCCTCAGCAGAAATCACATGACCCAAAAACTTTACAGACTTGAGCCAAAACTCACATTTCGAAGGCTTAGCATACAGCTTTTTCTCCTTCAGCACTTGCAACACAATCCTTAAATGCTCAACATGCTCCTCCTCTGTCCTGGAGTAAATCAAAATGTCGTCAATGAAAACTATCACGAACTGATCCAAGTATGGCTGAAAAATCCTGTTCATGTAATCCATGAACACTGCGGGTGCATTGGTGAGTCCAAACGGAATCACCAAATACTCATAGTGACCGTATCTCGAACGAAAAGCGGTCTTTGGAACATCCTCCGGCTTCACCCGAATTTGATGGTATCCGGACCGGAGGTCAATCTTCGAATACACGCAAGCTCCCTTAAGCTGATCCAACAAATCATCAATGCGAGGAAGGGGATACTTGTTCTTGATTGTCACCTTGTTCAGCTGTCTGTAGTCGGTGCACAACCGCATAGACCCATCTTTCTTTTTCACAAAAATGACCGGGGCTCCCCATGGAGACACACTCGGCCGAATGAAACCCTTCCCCGAAAGGTCCTCAATATGTTTCTTCAGCTCAGCCAACTCCGGTGGCGACATCCGATATGGAGCTAATGAAATAGGCCCCACACCAGGCAACAAGTCTATGGAGAACTCTATCTCCCGCTGTGGCGGAAACTCGGGAGTCTCCTCGGGAAACACCTCAAGGAAATCCCTCACCACAGGAATGCCAGTGAGATCCTCCTGTGTCCCACTCACCAAACCCCCCAACATGACATAGCCAAATGCCCCTGCTCTCAAGGCCTTCCTAGCCTGCAGGACTGAAATGAACGGCGAGGAACTGGTTGTGGACCCACATGGAGACATCACCACTCTCTTAGCACAACAGTCAATTAAAGCACAGTTTTTGGACAACCAATCCATGCCCAGAATAATTTCCAAATTGGCCATTGGCAACCCAATCAGATCTACCGAAAAGTCTCGGTCATCCCACTGAAACACGACATCTCGATGCACAATGGTAGTATCACACTTTTCTCCGGTGGCAGTGGTCACCCGCAACGGTGGAGAAAGCACAGACATGGGCAACTTAAGCCCCACAGCAATCGGGGTAGCAATGAATGAATGCGTAGCCCCAGAGTCAAACAACACATCAATAGCAGAACCTCCAACTGAAATAGTACCTCTGACCAGGTTCGGAGCTCGGTCCGACTGCTGACGATCCAAAGTGTAGACTCGCCCAGTGGTAGGTGGTACAGTAGGTGCTGCTGTAGGTGGAAGGGGAATCATCTGTAGTGGAACTGCCTGAACTGCCGCAGCTCTCGCCCTCGATGATGGACAATCTCGGGAGTAGTGGCCCTCTTTGCCACAATGAAAACAGATCAACTGACCAGTAGCACAACGTCCTGCATGCTCCTTACCGCACCCCGAACATCTAGGGATGGAAGGAGGCCTAGCCGAACCCCCTTGCTGTGAAGAAGTCCTCTTGAACTGACCAGGCGCCTGCCTAGCCGCCAACTGTTTTCCTTTTCCTTTGCCAACAAACTTTCTGTCCCTCCAGGAATTGGAACCCCCGGTTCCCTTGGTATCATCAACCTTGGCCATCTTGGCCTTACTCACAATGCACACATCCTCTATATCCCGGCACTGCTGCACAAGTGTCCCAAAGTCTCTCGACGCAGAACCAGCAATACGATCAGCAATCTCCTCTTTGAGTCCCCTGCGGAACTTAGCAGCCAAGAAGGTCGGAGTAGGCATAGCCACCCGGAAATGAGCAAACTTCACCAATTCATTAAACTTGGCCAGGTACTCATCAACAGACATCGAGCCCTGCACCAACCTGTCAAACTCTCCCTGTTTCCTCTCCTGAGCATCATAAGGAAAATACCTCCCAAGAAAATAGTCCTCAAAGAACGGCCACGTCATCACATGACCCTGCATCTCAAAAGCATGAGAGGTGTTCATCCACCACTCATGGGCATCGCCCTCCAGCATGTAAGTAGCAAACATCAGCTTCTGTGGCTCTGTGCACTGCATCACCCTGAAAATCTTGTCCAAGGCCTGGAGCCATCTAGCAGCAGCAATGGGATCATACTTCCCATCAAAAGAAGGTGGCTTATGTTTGCGGAAAGCATTCAGCCTACGGTCAATCACATCACGGTTCTCCCCATGCTCCGGGATAGTCTGCATCGCCAAACTAACGTGGCTGCCATCCCCCACATGACTCTGACTGTCGTCCTGCTGACTGGGTGGAGGTGGCGGTGGTGGTGGTGGAGGTGGTGGCGGAGGTAACTGGCCCCCAGGGCGGCCAGCCCTCATCTCCTCCATCATGACCCTCATCATGGTCATATTCGCCAATCGGTTTGCCTCTAAAACATCTTCTGTGGCTTTCCGGTTCGCCTCACGCATGGCGTCCATCATTGCCTGGTTGGCCAATCTAGCGGCCTCCTGATCGGCTAGTCTCGCCGCCTGCATCTCAGCTAATGCAGTCAGGACCGGGTCAGGTTGACCCTCATTATGATCTTGGTTCCTCCTAGGTTGTACCATGACTCTGCACAAGTTACACAAATAATGAGTTGATCAGGCCCACGAAATGTGGTCACATATGCATCATCATAATAAAACCAGACAGAGAAAACACAAGATAGACACACATCTAAGCATCCTAAATTATTTGCAACACATACAGGCTTTTCCCTAGAAAGTGCTCTGATACCAACTGTAACAGCCCCAAACCCTGTAGCAGATATTGTCCGCTTTGCCCCCTTTCCAGATCAAAACCCCAATATTCCTATCTAGGGTTTTGATCCTCAGAATATCCCCAACTATCAGATTGATCAACTCTAACAAAGGGAATATAAAATTCGCACAGAGTAAAGATAAAGATAATTATATAAACCAAAAACCACAAATCAATCCTTCATGTCAAGGGTTCACATATGGATCGTGACCCTGACTACAATAAAAATGATCTAGCCAATCAACATACTGATCGCTGATCTAAAATTCAACATAAACTAAAAATAAAAGAGAAAGAAAAAGAAGAAGATGAAGAATGAAGAACTCCACTGCCCCTTTCTTCTCCCGGTCCAGATCTGAATCAATGGAATGGTGGAGGACCACCCTTTTTATACTTCATATTAATTCTTAGGGTCAATTATGGAATTATCTCCTAACTCTCATATATTTATTTAATTAATTTTCTTAATTAACGGTGCAGGTTTTTACATTCACCCCACCTTTTTAAGGATTTTGTCCTCAAAATCAGAAACATACCTGTTTCGAAACTCAGGGTACTGCCGGAGAAGCTCATCCTCACGCTCCCAAGTGCACTCCTCAGGAGTTCGTCCAGTCCACTGCACCTTGACCATCGGAATAGTCTTGCTCCTCAGTCGCTTCTCGCCGCGATCGAGAATCTTGAGTGGTCCGACGGGAGTCTTTAGGTTCTCCCGAACCTCCACATCATCTGGTTGCACCACGTGCGAAGGATCTGCAATGTATCTCCGAAGCTGAGACACGTGAAACACGTCATGGATGTTGGCCAAGTTCGGAGGCAAGGCAAGCCGGTAGGCAACTGGTCCTACCCTACCAAGAATCTGATAAGGCCCAATGAATCGCGGGCTCAGCTTCCTCACTCCGAGTGCCCGTCCAACACCCGTTACAGGTGAAAGTCTCACGAACACGTGCTCACCCTCACTGAACTGCAGTGGACGATGCTTAACATCATAGTAGCTCTTCTGGCGATTCTGCGCCTGCTTCAATTTCTCTCTGATCATCTGGACCTGCTGGGTTGTATCTTGGACAAAGTCTAAGCCAAATAACTCTTTATCTCCAACCTCAGACCAACAGGTAGGAGTCCGACACCTCCTACCATACAGCGCCTCGTAGGGTGCCATGCCCAGGCTAGCATGGAAACTATTGTTGTACGAAAATTCCACCAGTTGCAGGTACCTATCCCATGTTGAACCCTGCTCCAGCGTGCAAGCCCTCAACATGTCCTCCAATGTCTGAATGGTCCGCTCAGTCTGTCCATCAGTCTGAGGGTGATAGGCTGTACTCAGTCTCAACTGTGTACCAAAAGCCTCCTGCAGCGCCTCCCAGAACCGAGATGTGAACTTCGGATCCCTATCACTAATGATACTCTCAGGCACCCCGTGAAGCCTCACAATCTCGCGGACATAAAGTCTGGCTAACTGCTCGGTAGTGAAGCTTACCTTCACTGGAAGAAAATGGGCAGACTTCGTCAATTTGTCCACAATGACCCATATCGAATCACAACCAGCCTGAGTCTTGGGTAATCCCACCACGAAATCCATGGAAATACTCTCCCACTTCCACTGCGGTATCTCAAGAGGTTGAAGTTTACCAGACGGCTTCTGGTGTTCTATCTTTACTTTCTGGCAAATCAAACATCTGGACACATATATCGCTATATCTTTCTTCATACCAGGCCACCAGAAATTCCTCTTCAAGTCCTGATACATCTTTGTAGCACCAGGGTGGATAGTAAACTGGCCCTTATGGGCCTCTGCCATAACCTCTTCGGTCAAAGGACCTCGAGGAACCACAATCCTCTTCTGAAACATAAGTAATCCATCCTCATTCCAGGACACACCATCCTGGTTCTTCACATAGTCCAAACACTCTCTTTGCACCTGCGCCTCTTTAATCTTTTCCAAGAGTTCATTTTCAACTTGCACGGTTTCCATTTCCAGAAGTGCACCCCCAAATAACGAAGTCACCTTCAGATCTCGAAACAGCTCAATGATGTCATAATCACCCATGGTCAAACTGGATAGACTCACCGATTTCCGACTCAAAGCATCGGCTACCACATTGGCTCCCACATCGGTTGGTGAGGGGAACGAAGCATGCCATATATATGGGTGTGGATACCTTTCCTAGTGGAGGCCTTTTGGGGGTAACCCCATAACGTAAAACCGTGAGTCCCGGGAGGGGGGCAAAGCGGACAATATCTGCTACAGGGGTTTGGGGCTGTTACAAATGGTATCAGAGCCTGGTCCTGGACCGGTGTGTACAGCGGGGACGCTGTATTCCCAGTGGGGGAGGATGTAATGTCCCACATCGGTTGGAAAGGAGAACAAAGCATGCCATATATATGGATGTTGATACCTTTCCTAGTGGAGGCCTTTTGGGGGTAACCCCAAAACGTAAAACCGTGAGTCCCGGAAGGGGGGCAAAGCGGACAATATCTGCTACAGGGTTTGGGGCTGTTACAAATGGTATCAGAGCCTGGTCCTGGACCGGTGTGTACAGCGGGGACGCTGTATTCCCAGTGGGGGAGGATGTAATGTCCCACATCGGTTGGAAAGGAGAACAAAGCATGCCATATATATGGATGTTGATACCTTTCCTAGTGGAGGCCTTTTGGGGGTAACCCCAGAACGTAAAACCGTGAGTTCCGGAAGGGGGCAAAGCGGACAATATCTGCTACAGGGTTTGGGGCTGTTACACTTTCTCCCATTGTCATCCTGCATCTTGGTCCCGTTTTCTCAGTCTAGCCGAGTACCACTACAATACCTCCTTCCATACTTCCACCGGGTTTACACCATACCAGATTATGTTTGGTCGAGCACCACCTAATCTCCTGGCATACTGTCTCGGTGCGTCTGCTAACGAGGCCGTCGATTCTACCCTGTCTGAGCGTATGACGCTCATGCACACATTAAAGGAAAATTTATTCAAAGCACAGCAAGTGATGAAGGCCCAAGCTGATAAAAAAAGAAAAGTATGGAGTTTTACCCCAGGAGACTTGGTCCTCGTCCGGTTACAGCCGTACCGACAGCTATCGGTTAGTCGCCGCTCCTCTTAGAAGTTGGCGTTACGTTTTTATGGCCCCTTTGAAGTGGAAGACCGTGTTGGACAGGTAGCTTATCGTCTTAAGCTACCCCCTACTGCCCGGATCCACCCGGTATTCCACATATCGTTGCTCAGACCCTTTCATTCTGACCATCCCTTCAAGATTCACACTTTTCCTCCTTCGGAGTCTGCCGATCCGCTTCAACACACACCCTTGGCCATTTTAGGGAGACGTCAAGTTTGGCGGAAGGAGTCCTTAGTACCCCAGGTTTTCGTTCAGTGGTCAGATCTGTCTCCTGATGACTCAACTTGGGAAGATGAGGTGGCGATTTCTCCGACAATCCACCACGAAGGAGCACAAGCGGGTCCGAAGCGGATGACCGTTGTTCCGTTTAGCTCAGAACAACCGGATGGGGAGAACTCTCACGAACCAGGGGTTACTGCAGCACGCAGGGAAGTGGTAACAGGGGAGAAGACCAAGAAGGAAGGATATGTTCACCAGCCACTTATCCTTGCACCCACCAACGCGTCTGGGAACTCTAACCTAAGGAGTTGTCCCATCGCTTCTGACCAACTTCCACGTGCCATAGCTTCTATGGAAACTCCTGTGGCGGTACACTCTCCAACGTCCACGCATCCCCTGGCAACACAGCTGGCTTCAACTGGAGTTCCCACACCAAGGGCTCAGATTCCGCTGATCTCGCTGGACGAATCTCCACCGTCTATAGTGCGTTCCATCACTCCTCCACTTTGCGCAAGCCAAGGGTCACACGGATCAGGCCAAACCATTGGGCCACCTCCTTTTTCGAGCCCATTGCCGCAATCCGCACGGAGCCAGACTTTCAGACTTGAGGACAAGTCTGTTGTTGGGGAGCACAGTAATGTTACGGGCTACAGGAATAGTAGGAGCCCATTTAGCGAACGGTTGGGTAAGGGTAGAATAACTAAGCAACCAGATCACTTTAAGGACTTTGTTATGGGCTAAATTACTCAGCATGTCCAGTGGATAAAAAGCATATTAGAACATATGGGCTAAGGCCATTTTATCATTTCTGATTATCTTTTGTAATTACAAATAGCCTGGGAGGCGTTAAAGAAAATATAGAAAATTCAGACAACTCTTCTCTCTTCTCTTTCCTCATCTCTCTCTTTTCTCTTTTCTCTCAAATTCATACTGTGTAAAACAGTGAACCATCATCACTGTTACAAACGCACCACGAACGGTCGCAAAATCCGCTCTACGATTGATCTTCCAGGCTATGACTCGAGGGGATCAGGGAGTCGTGTGGGCAACCGTTCAGATGATGAACATTGCCTCTTTGTGTTTCTGATTTCTGAAACCCTAGGAGGCACAAGGGAGAAAAAGGTCCTTATATACCCCTACCCAATCCCATTAACCCTAAGCTTCATGGGTTAATTGGTCTTTGGGCTCACTCACTAAAGTCATTGGGCTTAGTGAATAAAGAGCATACCCAACACAATCAACAGCCCAAACGAACACAACAGTATGCCAGAAGAATTCACACCGGAGGATGAAGAACAGTATGCAATATCGGAAGAACAAAAATTCCGGCAGAGATTTAGTGCAAAAAAACCGGATAGATTTCTGAATGTGTCAGTGTCTATTTATAGACACTGACCGGTCACGATGAGCAGTCACCAGCGGCGAACCGCCGTGTCTGACGGTGGCGAACGGGTGTGACCGGTGACCGTTCCGATGAACAGGTACAACCGGTGACCGGTTCGGCGAGTAGACACCTCCTTTAACCGGTTCGCGAAAAGGAAGAACCGGTTCGGTTCAAAAAACCGGCGGGTGGGTTCGAATTTTGGAGGGAAGCAACGTTTGGACAAAAAATAAAAATAATTTAATAAAAAATTATTTTTTATTACACACAACCGAACCGAACCGAACCGGCCGGACGGACATTCGAATGTCCAATGTGGACAAAATAGGGTTCAACAACAAATATATATTTTAATGGAAACTATGTCTCTATTCGATACACAATCTCCACAAAATTCTGTGGCTTCCTATGATATTTGGCTCAATAGTATCTTGCAACAAAAGGACACGATGAACAATATTCGTAAAGGGCCAATTAAGGAGATGGAGGTGGGAGTTTATATACTCTCCCACTTTCTACCAATTGTCCAATGTGGGACTTTGTTAAACAACCCACACAACTCTTCATCTTCCCTTTTCTCTTTTTCTCTATTAACCCACTTCTTATTCATAACCAATGGATCATTGTATATTAATCTCATTAATTCCAACAATATATATATATATATATATATATATATATATTGAGATGAAACATTTCACATGCACCTATCTGAATTTCTTTGCAATATTGTTATTTTCATTTCTCACAACATGTCACGTAAAGCGAAGATAGAGTTGACAGTATGCAGAACAAGAAATTTAATACATTAACTATCTTACATCCCAGCCAAATAATTAAAAGTTTGACATCAATCCAATTAGAACAACCATTACACAAGTAATACAAAACAATGAAACTTATACAGAGAGTATGTAAGTGAAACATTGGAAAACATTATGAACATTGGATTGCACGATGCCTGTGCACGTACCCCACATTGGAAAACATTATGAACATTGGATTGCACAATGCCTGTACACGTACCCCTCTCTGCTCACTAAAGCAATATGAGATGGTGGGTATGCTCAAACCCAAACAATAAAAAAAATTAAATAATAACAATTCAAAATGAGGGTTTGTTTAACGAAATGGAATAATAGTAACAGGGTCAAAATATTACAATTAGAAGCAAAATCATGTTAAGTCATTTTTTAAAAAAAATAAAAAATAAATCAAAACACCCAAATTCTCAACTCAGACCCCTAGCTTAATCTCAAGAACACCAAAGGATACATGGGTATGGCTCAAATGAAATCCGAATCACATGTTGAGTATGGCGAGGATAGTGGTGAGAGAAAGATGAGGGTTTGAAAAAAAATAAATAAAGAAGTAAGAAATACAATTTATAAACCAAACCTTATACACGCTCAAACTCTAATAGTGGTGAAGGCCTTGGCTGAATGGATAAGAATTAGGAAGAAGAAATGATGTTGAATGAGGACACGTATTTGAAACACAAAATCAAAATGAAGATGAAAGACGTTTTAGCAAAAATGAGAGTGTGGAGAGAGAAAAGGAAGAGTACTCTTTTGTATTGGGTAAAATAGGTGAAATTTATACCAAATAAATAAAATAAAAAATAGGTGAAATATAGGACTTATGCAGAGGAGTCACATCAATGCTATAGAAAGGTTATTATAAGCTATTGGATAATCTCATGGGTGCAGCTAGGATTTCACCATTGAAAATTGGCTCTGCTCATAAAGCATTGCTCTAATCAAAGATTTTTTTTTATTTGTGCCAATAAGAAGAAGCCGATATGTGCAGAGAAGGATTGGGGATAAAGCAAAGAGGGGATAGGGGCAAAAAAAATAAAAAAATAATAAAATTAATAATAATAATAATAATACCTAACAACTATCAAATAAATAATTTAAGTCTCTGAAAAATTAATACGTGGTACTTCTTATTATTGTGCTACCCCAAACTTAAGTGGTTGCTCATTCTCATAGTTCACAGTTCACATTCAGCAATATAGGACCATCTTAACTCTCTAGTCACTCTTTTTTTCTTTTTTTTAAAGAACAAATTTTCATTGGTTTTAAGAAGACAACACTAATTCATGACAAAAATAAATAAATAAATAGGATTCAAGCTCACTACAACAAGTTGAAAACTACTCAGAAATTTAAAACTAAACATATTAACAGTTACACACACTAAACTAACTAAGCTACAACACCCACAAGTACATTAACTAACTAATTAACTAAACTCTTTTTTTTATCCAGCATCAAATAAAGAAATAAAAGTCTTCTCTTTATTCACATGCCTTGTCCATAAATGCTTTACCCATTGAATTTTGCATGGAAACAATTTGATTCTTATCTTGACATAATTTATAAATGACATAATTTATATCCTTTTACTCTCACAAAGAGGTGAGACCCACACCTTTATTTTTTCATCAACTCTTTCTCTTCATTTATCTATCTCTTTCTTTCTATTAAAATGACACAACTTTACCTCCTTTAAAATTATACACATTTTTTCCTAACTTATACATGGCTAACATATTTAACTGTTTCCAGCGAATATACCATCGGTTTAGTAAACTCCATTATTTATTTCCTAAAATAAAAAACCACCTCAGCAATAAAGGACCTCACCAAACGTTCCGCATCATGCAATCTCATCCGTCGAAGAAATATTCTTGACTGTTCATTCTACTTTATATAAGAAATGTAGTGTTTTACGTATTCTTTCGTTCACCGCCTTCATTGTTCCTTCTAATTTTCTCCTATTGATGAAGATCTCGTTCTTGCTTTGTGCCGGTGTGGCTCTTCGTGGCCATATCCGTATCGACCGGTTTCCGATCTACAAACCGATGTTGGTTTTTGGAGGGTATGGTTACCTTTCAATTCTTGTTCTGCTTCGCGCAGGTTCGATTAATTTTGCGAATATTCTATTTTTTTAATCCGTGCTTGTTATTCCATCTATGTTTCAATGGGATCTGAAGCCTGGTGACTGAGATCTACTGCTTCGAGTGTAATCTTCGTGTTCGTCAACCTTTTGGAATCACTTTCGTAGAAAAATCGTTTGGTCAAGGCTCCTGAGGCATTCATTTTGCAGGTTCTATGGAGGATCGGTGAACAAAGCGCAGTTCACGAGAACAAACGATTCCCTGCGTTTCCTAAGATATTGCATGGATGGTGAGAAATTGTGGAAGCGTTGTTGCGTTCTTCTACACCGAACCTAGCTTCTTGTTGTGAATTTATTTAATGCTGTGAAGTTTTGAGGGGGAAATATTCTGTGGAATGTAGTAGAAGATTTGAGGATGAAGGTTTGCAATACGCGAAGTGGTACTCAATTTGTGAATTTTGTCAACTGACCTTTGCCATGACAGGTGCGCTTGCATGGCAGGTCGAAAAAGTTCAATAAAAGAAGAATGTTTTTTGGTTTTGGGGGAGATCGCATGGGAATTGCCCGGGATCTCCCTCTGGTGTGTGTGATGTGCTCCTTTTCGTTCTGCTTTTTTTTCTTATTCTTCATTATCTATCTATTGCTCTGCAACGCATCACAACACTGGTCGCCGAGGATACATCTCGTGATTTACTCCATCTCCGATCAATTGAGGTATATCATCTATCAGTCTAAATTAAGCAGCAAGGGTTTTGTTTTTGGGATAATCGATTCTCCTGGAGATATTTTGTTCCCTGTTGCCCACATAACCCAAATATGATCTGGTTTCCATTGGAAAAATAAAAAAATAAAGTGGGATTCACGCTTAACAAAATTATGGATACCATGAATCCCTTAACTGATGATAGATAAGGAGGATAAAACTCTTATTCTTAAAATTAAGAAATAAGAGGTCAAGTCCTATATCAACTAAGTCTAAAATGGGTACTTTCTTTTTTCATGTTTGGAAGAATTTTATGTTGAAATTTCTTTTTCAAATGTGAAAAAATATATATATATATATCCATTTGGTTATTCTCGCAGTACCTAAGTTCAATTCCAGGAAACAAAAGCTTGTGGGCTCATCAGTTAAAAAAAAAGGCGCTCAGCTGAACCGCTACAGTAGCGGGTAGCGGTGGCACGTTACGCGAGACATTGGCTGTAGCGGACACCACTCCCATGTCGTAGCTGCAATACCGCTACACCGTTATACCATTATACCATTTTTGGTATCGACACCTACCGGCAGCTAACTGCTTTTCTATTGATATGTTTTTCTACCGTAAATAATAGGAGAATAGTATAAGGAGAAAAACAACCCTTTTTGCACACAAATTTTCATCTCTTTTTTTCCTCTCTAATTTGTGATGGGTCCTGCATGTATTTCTGCAGTTGGGTAGAAATTATTTATTCGTTATTAATACAAATTTTTCTTCTCATTTTTTTGTATCTCCTCTCTCTCTCTATCTCTCTCTCTCTCTCGTTTTGTATCAGTGGCATTGTTTTTGTATCAGTGGCAAAGGGAGGAATGATTTTTCCCGTAATAGCAAAAAACTCTCCCATAAAAATAGGCAACATTAAATTAATGATAGTCAGTGATTCATATATGGACATTAATTTAAAGGAATGGTTGATATTTTCTGTTTCTATTTTGTAGTCGTTGTAAA
>JAVKPL010002251.1:0-17801 GCA_032173675.1 Gastrolobium villosum
CTCAATGGCTCACGGCTAAGGGTGTGAAACTTCTTTTTCCACTCTCTATTTGATTATTTTGGTTATTTTTCTCTTATTCCGGTGAGTTATTAAGCATGCTTGACTGACGCTTATTTATGTACAAAAAATAGAGTTTATTTATCATCATACACTTAATATCAACTATCAACCAATTTCATATAATTATTCACTATGCATGTCAAACACCATGGAAATCAAAAATTCACTAATTAAGTAAGGATGGGGTCCTAAAAAAAACTTAACTGAAAATATCAAAGTACTAATATATGAAACTAATATTTATTCAAAATAATTCTAAAATAACTAATACTACATATAAAATAATAATAAGAAACTCCCCTGAAAACTGCATTTGTCATGTGTAATCATGATATTCTCCTTCCAACCACGTGAAGTGTGTGGTCTGATAACTTGCATAGTACCCATTCCTAGATTTAAATCTTGCTGTCCTCAGCAATAAATTTAAATCTAAAAGAATCCTAAGCAAGAATCAGAGAAAATATATCTACTGTATTCTGCACACATACCACAAATAGAGAAACATGTCAGTAATTAAAAATCCAACAAAATCAGTCAAATCAAAGGTGATCTCAATAGTCATCAATGTGCTAAACATGAAAACATAAAAACAAAATATAAATCTGAAACTGATATGGAATCAGTCCTCCTCCATATCAGTGATGGGTGAATCTTGCCCCGCCACATCATCAGCTCCGTCAACAGCAGCATCAAAATCATCAGTGAATGCGCCGGTGTAGCCCCATGTGATGTCCGCCTTCAGGTCAGCCTCAGTATCATATGCAGCAGCTACATGTGTGGAAGTCTGTCCTGCCGTCTCCTCATCAGATTCGGTGTATGCTGGGTACTCAAATGGTGATGCCTGGATGTCACGCTGTCGGCATAGCTCCATCATCTGTGTACTCACATACTCCTGGAATGCCACCTGTCGGCTCTGAGAGTATCGGGCTCTCCACTGCATGGATTCTTGCTGACGTTGCATAGCCTGCACCGTTTCCCATATAGCATGAATGGTCGGCTGTCGTACCCGTCTGACTGGTGCTGGCGGTGGTACTGGAAGTGCTGGAGATGCTGGGGGAGTAGATGGAACACCCATGTTTGAGCGAATGAGAGCAACGTCAATAGGGGGCACACCTCCACGAGCTTATGCTCAGCGGGTATCTCAACTCCTGCCTGATGACACAGTGTTTGAATCAGGGAGCTGTGTGCAATGGCAGCCTTTGCAGATGTTTGATGTGCAAAGTCATAGATGCCATATGCTAGAATCTCTGGGAGATCCACTGTGCCCCCAGTCATAATGGTGTGGATCAGGGCTGCTCTCTTCACTTGCACCTCTGATGTGTGGGTGGTGGGCAAGATGTTGTTGATTATAAACTGGAACCACACCTTGGCCACTGGCTTGAGTTGGTGGAGACGCAATAGTTTTGGGCGGATGTTGTTTTTCATCATCTCCCATCTCTCTCCCGGGAGTGCAATAGTCTCCAGAATTGGGGCAACCTCCTCCATGGGGTCCCATGTAATGTAGTCTGGGTCGCTCCTAGCAGGTCCGTACTCAATCTCCTTGAGTAGCTGCCGGTAATCACATCTCACCCCAGGTGTATGGTGAGCTGTCTTCAGCAATGCTTGCAATGTGTCAGCATCATACCATATGTCCTTCCCTCTCACATAACTTTTGTAAACTCTGTTGGCTCCTTGATTCGCCACATAAGCATTAGCATAAAACTCCTTGCAAATCAATCCGGAGCTATCAGTCAGTGAGATGGCATACGCCTTCCATCTTCGCCGGACTAAATTGTTGTACAAGTCCGGGTATTCCCCCTGCTCGAGAAGCATTTTGCATTCTCGGATAACAGGCTTTGCACCCACCATTTTGTTGAACCGCTCTTCGTGTTCTGCAGTAAGGAACCTATGTGAGTCGAACTCTGCAGGGGGAGCGGAGGAACTAGATGTGCCCCCAGTGGCCCTTGCCTTCCTTGGCCTCTTGCCCAAGTTTTTATCCTTTGGTGCCATACCTGAAAAACAGAAAAGGTTCCCAATGAGTGCATGATATAAAAACATTTCCAAACAATTACAAATTCCAATCAGAACAATTCCCAGATTTCATTCAGAATCAAGTCTGAAATAAACATGTAAGGGCACAAAAACAGGGCACAAAATATTCAAAACAGGGCATATATCAATACATGGTATCCCCACTTAATCATGGTAACATTCAAAGTGAGGTATATTTATATCAGTATGATCAGTATACAGGAAGTAATATAAACTGAAAACAATCAGCAAAATCAACATCTTAAACAAAGTATGAACATGTGCTTCCACAACCTTTCATCTGATAAACATTTCTTTTAATTCCTATGTTTCCACCGTCAATCAACAGCCATACAAAGAGAGCCAAGATGAATAATAAATATCCAAGAATAATCTTTCATACTCATAGTGACATTTTATCAAACACCATGTATGCATCACTTGAAAATCAAGAACTTCAATTAAGCCAATCAAGCATTTCATCCAAGAAAAACCAATTAATCCAATGACTCAATCAGAACTCAATCAAGTGTGCACTTTAATCAGGAATTTATTCATAATGTGTTTCACCATGTATGAACCTTAGTCACATATGAACTTCCACTAAAACCCAGTTCATACACAAACGAAAAAAATTTAAATCTTTACAAGTTTATCATCCATCAGCTTAACCATTTCATCATGTGTGGAAGAACATACCTTGAGACGCGAAATAGTGAGATGTGACTGGAAGTTCTTGAGGTTCCAAGAAAATGGAAGAGATGACCGGACGTTGTGGTGGTTTCCGGTGATGAGTGGTGGAAGATTGAGGTGTTGTGGTGTTTGTGGTATGGGGAAGTTGAGTGGGAGAAGGTTTTATGGTGAGGAGTGGTGAAAGATAGTGAGGGTTTGAGAGAGAGTGAGGGAGGTTGAGAGTGTTTGAGAGAGAGTGAGGGAGATTAAGCGCGCTTAAGCAGTGTGCATTTTCCGTGTTGAGCGCGCTTAAGCGCGCTGAGGCAGAGACTTTTGGTCTTCTGGAGCGCGCTTAAGCCGCCTCCATCGCGCTTAAGCGCGATGGGGCAGAGGCTTTTGGCCTTCTGTCTTCCTTGGAGGGCGCTTAAGCGCCCTCTTGCGCGCTTAAGCGCACTAAGGCAGAGGAAAATGGGTATTTTTGCTTGTTTGGGCGCGCTGAAGCGCCCTATTGCGCGCTGAAGCGCGCTGAGGCAGAAAAAAATGTGAAGTTTTGGGGCTTAAGCCTCTATTGGGGGCTTAAGCCCTCTCCACATAGAAATTTTTTCTTGCACTTAGCCTCAATAATTCTTTTTATTTCTCATGCACAGCATATGTAAATGAGTAAGCATTGCGTACCTGTGCATTCTTCATTCCCACTTCCATCTGTAAGTTCAACTCGCAATTCGATCATCAATCCCCAAGTCTTTTTACAAGCATAAAGTAACTTAAATTTAACTGCTGAAATATTAAAACTGTTGGGTTGCCTCCCACAAGCGCTTGTTTTACGTCACGAGCCTGACGTACCTCTTTTAAGTTTCTACAAGGGCGACAGTGGTTGTTCCTCTGTCAATTTCACCGCCAAGGTAGGGCTTCAATCCCTGACCATTTACCTTGAAGCTCCTTTCAGAATCACGTGGACTGATTTCCACTGTACCACACAGACAAATTTCTTTTACCAAAAATGGTCCTGACCACCTAGATTTGAGTTTTCCCGGAAAAAGACTCAACCGGGAATTGTAAAGCAAGACTTGTTGTCCAACCTTGAAGTCCCTTCCTAAGATTTCTCTGTCATGCCATTTCTTGGTTTTCTCCTTATATAGGCTTGCACTTTCATATGCGGACAATCTGAACTCGTCTAACTCGTCCAGCTGTAACAATCTCTTCTCGCTCGCCGCCTTTGTATCAAAGTTTAAAAACTTTACAGCCCACCAAGCTTTGTGTTCCATCTCTACTGGTAAATGACATGCTTTCCCGAACAACATTTGAAATGGTGACATGCCAATGGGTGTCTTGAACGCTGTCCGGTATGCCCATAGTGCATCATCTAACTTGCGAGCCCAATCTTTCCGGGAGCTTCCCACTGTTTTCTCAAGGATCCGCTTTAGTTCCCGGTTTGAGATTTCCACTTGTCCACTAGTTTGTGGGTGGTATGGTGTGGCAATGCGGTGTCTGACACTGTATTTTGCTAGCACATATTCAACTTGTCTGTTGCAGAAATGTGTGCCTCCATCACTGATCACCGCTCTAGGAACTCCATATCTCACAAAGATGTTCTTCTTGATGAAGTTGATCACAACTCTAGAATCATTGGTAGGCAAAGCGACTGCTTCCACCCATTTAGAGATGTAATCTACTGCAACTAGGATGTATTTGTTCCCATAGGAGGTGGGGAAAGGTCCCATGAAATCAATGCCCTAAACGTCGAAGATTTCCACTTCCATGATATTGTTCAGTGGCATTTCATGTCTCTTTGATATGTTCCCCATTCTTTGACAGCGATCACAAGATTCTACAAATTTCCTTGCATCTTTATATAAAGTGGGCCAATAGAATCCACTCATAAGGACTTTTGCAGCTGTCCTTTCTCCTGCGAAGTGGCCTCCGTATTCTGAACCGTGGCAATGCCACAGCACATCCTTCATCTCCTCTTCAGGAATGCATCTTCTAATAACTCCATCAGAACATGTATAGAATAGGAATGACTCATCCCACAAATATCTTTTCACATCCCGTAGAAATTTCTTTCGTTGTTGCCATGAAAAATCTTTGGGAATTGTCCCTGCTGCTTTGAAATTTGCAAAATCTGCAAACCTTGGTGCAGTGTCAACTGCAAGAGCTTGTGCATTCAGAAACCATGGCAAGGTGCTGACCGAGAGGACTTGTTCATCCGGAAACTCATCTCTAATTAATAATTATGAACTGTCCTTGATGCTCTCCGGCAAGTATACCGGTCGCACAAGTAATAAAATGATAAGTAAAGTTCGTCTCCACAGGGATTAAGATCTAATATCAATTAAACTTTTCCTTTAAAAATGGAAGATATTCAAAGATGGTTTTGACAAATATTGTCAATTTGAGTAAAATTGAATTTTGAAAATAAAACGACTTGTTTTTGTATTTTTGTGTTGATAAATAAAACAATAAAATTGAAAATTGTTTTGTAAAAAATATGACAAAAAAACTGTAGCCAGGGTTCATTCACCAAATGATCCCCGCTTTTTACTCTGGATTGATTTACAATAATTATTTATATAATCACTCAGATAAATTATCCTTTAAAAAGAGTTAATAGTTAACCCTCAATTCCTTGCAGGGTTAACCCTTTAATCCCATGAGAAACCCCAATTTCTTGCAATGTTTCTCATGGGATCAAGCAATGGGCGCGATAATTTAAGCATCTGCAATCATATACACGTCTATTCCTAGCACGCATACAGGTCGTTATCTCACTTCCTTTCGAGATCAAAACCCCAATATTCCTATCTAGGGTTTTGATCCTCAGAATATCCCCAACTCTCAGATGGATCAATTCTAACAAAGGGAATAAAAAATTCGCACAAAGTAAAGATAAAGATAATTATATAAATTAAAAACCACAAATCAATCCTTCGTGTCAAGGGTTCACATATGGATCGTGACCCTGGCTACAATAAAAAGGATCTAGCCGATCAACATCATGATCGCTAATCTAAACTTCAACATAAAATTAAATGGAAAATAAAGAAATACTAGAAAAGAGATGAAGAACGAAGAACGCCTCCGGTGCCCTTCTCATCTGGTCTCCAGTGTCCAGATCTGCGAAATGTGCCTGTGTCTGACCTAATTATGTAAAGGTCCTTTTTATAATGTTTCTTTTCTTTCCAAAAATGCCCCTCAGAAACACGTTAAACCTTCCCCGCAAACCGGCGCCAGTTGGCGCCGGGTTGGCGCAAGTTTGCGCCGCGCCACTGCCTGATTACAAAAAGTCGGAACATCTTCTACGTAAAGTGGCGCCACTTGGCGCCACCCTTTCAACAAAGTAGCGCAACATGGCGTGAAGTTGCTTGAACTTTGGCGCCACTTAGCATGGATTTGGTGCTAAGTGGCGCCACTTTTTGTTTATCCAAAAAAGTGGCGTTGTCTTGCTTCAATGTGGCGCCAGTTGGCGCCACTTGCAGGTCTCCGTGTAGAGTTCGTAAACTGGCGCGGGTTTGCGCCAGTGTGGTGCTGGTCCGCGCCATGCTTATGGAATTTATACTCCTCTGAACTCGTGTGTAATTGCATCAACAGGCTTTTTATAATTTTCACTTCTTTTTCCTGTAAAAATGCAACCAATAGATGAAAAATATTATTGAAAAGAAAGAATCAATATAATTAGCAAATATGTATTTAAGTTGCTCTTTTATGACTCGATTCTTATCAATTTTAACACAGAAAACTACACTTTCCAGAGGCACATCAAAACCATTCCCAGATTTAAACGTTGCTGTCCCCAGCAACGTAAAAGACTTAATCCAGGAAATATTCAATTAATCTAACATAACAATCATAGACAATCTCAGACACAATATGTCATGCATGCCTGACTCAATATCATCAGCTTCCAATAATGTCATGAGCTTCTTAAAGATGCAAGTCTACATTGATTACCCCTTACACAGATGATAATAATATTCGCTCACACTCAGTGTTTAAGTGTATCATGAGCACTCAATTACTCAAAGCTATAACACTACCATATGCTTG
The DNA here is from genome assembly GCA_032173675.1 of Gastrolobium villosum. Lineage (NCBI taxonomy): Eukaryota > Viridiplantae > Streptophyta > Magnoliopsida > Fabales > Fabaceae > Gastrolobium > Gastrolobium villosum. Next base: position 6,787 of record JAVKPL010002251.1, read on the forward strand.
ATCATATTCTCAAAAATTCTTAAAATTGAAGAATCAAACACAAGCATCAATTGATCAAAAGGACTTCACAGGTTGTAACTTGGTCGGGGTAACAGGTAGGAAAATATGGATAGTAGCTCAAACAACAAAGAGATTGAAAAACTAAATTTATTTCACTTTAACGCATTCAACTCAATGGTTTTGCTCCACTAACATTCCCACAGAATTTCGGGAATTAATTCCTTCCAGCCACCTTTTATTTTATTTTTATTTTTCTTGCTTTTCACTTTACCCCTTTTTTTTATCCCTTAATTCCTTGACCTTTGTGGAGCTTACCTCACTTTCTTTACTTTATTTCCAACACTTACAGTGATTCAATCTCAACCCAGGTAAGTCATATGGATATTGGCTAAGCCATTAATCAGGCCACGGGTCATTTTACAACAAATCATTTCAGGCTCAAAAGGGCTAGCAAGGGAAAATTTCATACAGGTGGGTTATTTTGGCCAATAGCTAATAAGAACAAAATGACTTTATCATATCAATCAATGCATGCATCACAGAGAAACAAATCAAGTTCTAGAGTATTAAAACAGTGAGGCCTCTCAACAAAAATTTCAGTGTTTAGGCTCAAAACCTCACAGCTATGGTATCAATACAGACTCAAGACAATTGACTTCAGACATTATCAGAATTCACAATATTAGTTCATACAAACGAGCAATCATGCAATCTAATTATGCCTATGCAATGTTATGCCGGAAGTCATGCTATATATTTCAAGAATTTAATCATGTACATTAACAAGATGAGCACATTTAAACCTGGGATTTTTTCAAAACACACATTTTTTTATATATAGCACACAAAATAACTCAGAAAATTAAAATAGTTAGAATATCTCCCCTGATAGAAGAATTGCAGTTCTAAGGTGCAAGCCTACCATTCCCAGATTTAGAGCATTGTTGTCCTCAGCAATAATTAAACCCCAAGAAGGAAGAAAATCCTGCACAATAGAACAAATAGTGGCATATAGAAGAAACTATAATGCACACATTAAAACATCATAGAAAAATATACCAACACAAAATAACTTAAAAATACGAAACAGAAAAATAAACTAATATACAAGATCTCCGTCAGCAAGGAGATATGATCAGCCCTCCATGTCATCCCCCTCAGCAGTGGGGGATGACTCAGCAAATGAAGGGTCTGGTGGTACTGGTTGCCTTGGTGTATCGGACCACCATTCCCAGATTTGATCCAAACCATGGATCCAAGTTAAAAAATCTTTGAAACTTTGGTTTTTCCAAAAGATAGAGCCTCGGTGTCTCTTGTCAAACTTCAGCTCCCGATATCTTTTCCAACTCGTATCAAAGAAGTTCACTACTTCCTTTCTTCTTACCTTCTTCTTTGTAGGAGTACGCCTCTCTTGAAGCGTTCTCACCTCTTTGACATCATCAATTAAATTTTTAGGAAGATCTTTGACTTCCATTTTTGGGGTTCCATCTTCTTTGTCCTCATCTTTGAGATTTTGAGGAAGCTTAACTGCTATATCTTTTTCTTCCTTAAATATTTCAAGACTAAAACAATCGTCTTTGTGAGAAGACTATTTTAAAGAATCAAAGACATGAATAGTAACAGTCTCATCATTCATTCTTAGCTCTAGCTTCCCGCTTTCCACATCAATTAGTGCACGAGATGTAGCTAAGAAAGGTCTACCCAGCAAAAGTGTTATTTCAGCTCCTCTTTCCATATCCAACACTACAAAATCAGCAGGGAAGATGAACTTGTCTACCTTCACAAGAACATCTTCTATTATTCCACTAGGCTTTCTTACAGACTTATCAACAAGTTGAAGAGATGCCAAAGTGGGTTTCAAATCAGTAATCCCCAGAGATTTACAAACAGACAAGAGCATTAGATTTATACTTGCCCCAAGATCACACAAGGCTCTACCAAATTTGGTGTTCCCAATTTCAATAGGAATATTGAAGCTCCCTGGATCATGACGCTTAGGCGGGAACTTCTTTGTAATTAGAGCACTATACTTTTCAGTGAGTGTCACCGTTTGGCATTCCTGCAATTTGTGCTTTCTTGATAAGAGGTCCTTCATAAACATGGCATAATTTGGCATGCCAGCCAAGGCTTCAGCAAAAGGGATATTTATATGTAATTTCTTAAAAATATCAAGAAATCTGCCATATTGTTGCTTTTGAGCATCCTTCTTGAATCTGGTAGGATAAGGTTCCATGGCTCGCACATATTCAGGATTCAGCTCAAACTTCTTCTTTTTAGCAACAATAGGAGGCTCTTTTTGTTCTCCTTTCTGAAAAGGTGTCTGGACATTAGAAGGAATCTCCTCTTCTTTTTCTGGCTCCTCCACCGCCTTAAGCTTTTCTGGAGCTCCTACCACCTTACCACTTCTAGTTGTGGTAAACATACAATCCTCCTTGGAATTTTTAGATGTGTTACTAGAGGAAGTGCCTAGATTTTTATCAGCAACTTGCTTTGCCAATTGGCCAACTTGATTCTCCAAATTCTTGATAGAAGCACTCATGTTCTTAGTAGTGGCCCTAGTCTCTTCCATGAAGGCATTGGAGTGTTGAGCTATTTGTCCAACTAACCTCTCCAAATCAAAAGGTTCCTTAGCTTGGACTGGTGGAGGCTGCAAGTAGTTGTTGGAATTGTAATCTGGTCCTGTGCCTTGAGCTCTCCTCTGAAAGTTGTTATTTCCATAAGGGGGTGTTTGGTACCAGAGAAATTTTTTTGTATCCTGGAATCACGATTACTTGGAATATAGTTGGAACAAAAAGTGTCTGGGAATTTTATGAAAAAGATGTTTGGTAGGACAAAATATTACCGGGAATATTAGTTAATTTATCTGAAGGGATATTTGGTTGAAAATAAAATATTGCTGGGAATATAATGAAGTTTTACGAAAGTACCCTCGTAAAAAATAACTTTTATACAAGAGAGAACGTGTCAGGCAATTAATGAGTATATGATAGATGAATACTTCAAAAGCAACCCAACAATTCTGCATAATGTTGATAACTAAATCTAATATTCATAAGGTTGAAATGCTTTTGCCAAGAGTTAATTCAATTGGCAGCACGGAGCTGCATCGATAGAAAGGTCTTATGTTCTATTCCTGATGGTGACCCCTTTTTGGGAGGCATCAAGTAATTGACACCATGCCTTAAATTTGAAGCAAACGGCTATAACTAAGGCTACGCATTAACTCTGCAGAGCACCATTGGACTTACACAGCTTTCTACTAGAATTTTCCTTTGAATTTGATAGACATTTTGTGATCACAAATTACACCTAATTGTGCTTGTTATTAAAACCTTTCACTTACCAATTGAGAGTTTACTCTAAACTATTAAAATTCAGAATCTTAGATGAAATAAACCAATTTGACATATGCACAACAAACCCTCTAATTTAACTGCAATGCAAGTATACCATTCAGTTTGTACTGCTCCATTTCGTGGATAGTGATTGAAAGAGCCTCATCCTTTGAGTCGCAATGCAACAAATTATCCTACTCAAAAGAATCAAATTTGGACCATACATGATGCAGCAACAAGTACGATATTGACAATGCAGAAGGCTACTAAATCAGAAAATGTAATCTTGTGGTATATGGCATTATACACATACCAATCATAAGATAAGAGCCACCACAATATACACAATAATCTCACACTATTTATATAAAATAAGAACCATAAGTTCTTCAAATACCACAACAACATCATATATGTATCCCAACATAGTTTGTCAAAGCATTAACTACTACAATTGTATCCAATAACAAGGAACTGAACAAATTGCTCTCTAAACAGCAGCAACAGACATCATTGAGCCTCATTCTTGGGTCTCCTTCTTTACACTTGGAACCTGAAATAGACAATTACAAATGCATCAAGTTTCAAGCATCACAAGTTTTTAAAAACTGAAACATGATCAAACATTGAAATATAGATCAATAATACAAATCATAAAAGTTGTTCAACATAATATAGTTCTAACTAGATGACATATCGACTCTGCATCCCTCATTTACATATATACTAACTTAATACAAAGTGATTTATAGGGAGTGCCCAACATTGCACTGTTGAGAACTGGTATCACAACCTGCACTTTAGACAGATGCAGTATTTTATATTAAAAACCAATACAGTTACAGGGTAATTTGGTAGTAATACATCATATTATGACAAAAATATACTGCCAATCATACGAGTAGGCTTTGTATCAGCAAATTAATTTTTTTCATTGGCTATTTTCAGTCATTCCATACATGGAAGCAGATGTTGATATATAAACACAACTACCTACATACACATTTCAGTATTTTTTTAAATAAACCAGTTAATGAAGCATTGAAGATTTATGTATACGATTCTTTTTTAATGAATTTTTGAACCCATAGCCTACTTCATAGCAAATGTAATACATTGATAAGTATTTTCAAGTCACCACCGTGTCTTTAGTGGATACAAATATAAAAAACCAAGCACAGACACACTTTTATTACTTTCCTACTTTGACAAAAAATTAACAAATTAACTTCAGAATGCATGTGTTTTTGCCCATACCATCAACATGCAGTGTGCATATTTCCCCACGGAGCACATAAATGAAATTGCAAATAATTGATTCATGAGTACCAACTAACAAACACGTTATGCCCAAAATTTCAAAACTCAGTGACAATTGTTCATAGTTAACTACATTGAAACTATATAATGTTCACCCAGTTACCTAAAATGTTGAACTCAGTGACCAAAAGTCATATACATAATACAGATCTATGAATCAAGAGAGAGGGGGGGGGATAGCAAATTAAAGAAGAATAACATGCAGTCTTTCGCTGGGTGGTGCTGTACAGGGTAGGGTCTTACATTGTCAAGGGGCGAGCTTGGACTTGTATTAGGTTGGAGAAGTTTCAGACACTGTAATGCAACACGGCGGAGAGGTGGTTTCAGATTAAGTGAACCACACAAATCTGATTGAAAAACCACAATAAAAATCATGCGAACCTACCTCGACCCAGTTTCAGTATGAACATTCGCTGGAGACCAACAACAACTTTCACCACAAATCCATTTTTTGACACAAGTGATAAGCTGGGGCTGCGAGGGTAGTTTAGTCTAAGAAATAACACGTAAAGAAACCAAGAGATGGGAACGCATAATTACCATGTTTTAAATGGGAATTATAATTCAGAATTGACAGTGTAAAATGGAACTCTAGGTATAAACTATACCCGGTAAAATTTTATATTTTTCTTCTCCAAATGATGAAATAAATTATTCTCATTCCATTTTCCTGGATATCCAAAATAATACTCCATACCAAACATTCCCTAAGGGAAATTCTGATTCCTAGGAATGTTTCTTGGTGGAGATCTTTGCTCGTACCATACTCCATTCACTTGCACTTGTTGAGGAGAATCAGAAGATAACAAAGATGAGCATTCATTGGATTCATGCTCACCCTTGCAGTATTCACAAACCACAGATGCAACTTGCATAGTGGAAAGTTGCATCTTGTCCAGCCTTGAGGTCAAATTTGCTAGCTGTTATGCTAATAATTTATTTTTAGCCAGAACCGCATCATTGTTATCCAGGTGTAGAATCCCTCTCTTAGGCTTGGCTGTCAAACCTTCATTTTCATTGGCAGCCATTCTTTCTATTAACTCCAGAGTCTCATTTGCTCTCAAAGATTTGATGCTACCACCTGCTGCACCATTTAGCACCATCCGAACTTCAGGTTTACACCCATTGAAAAAAATTCTGACTTGATCACCATTGGTCATGGGATAATGAGGACATCTCCTCATTAGATCCTTGAAGCGGTTCCAGGGTGCACACATAGTTTCACCCTCAGCCTGAGTGAAATTGGTGATATCATTCACCATTTGATTAAATCTTTCCATGGAAAAGAACTCAGCAAAGAATTTGTTTGATAGACTCTCCCATGATGGAATACTTCTTGCTGGTTGCCTTTTCAACCAATTCAAAGCTTTCCCTTTAAGAGCAAAGGGAAACAGTCGCAGCCTGACTGCATCATTGGACATCTGGGGGTGTTTAGTGGAGTCACAGATCATCATAAATCTGTCAATGAACCTGTGAGGGTACTCATCAGCCTCTCCACCAAACTGAGCTCGCTCTACCAACTGAATATTGGCAGACTTGAGCTCCCAATGGTTGTTACCCACTTCTGGATGAACAATGCTTGAATTTGGTCTGTTGAATACTGGTGTAAGAATTGTATCCATGAGCGGATTGTCCACTTCATCATTATTCCCAGCCATTGTTTGTGCTTCTTCGAACAGAATTCCCAACTCGTTGAATGGAAGCTTCTTCCGAGCAAGTTTCCTGTTCCTCTTTTCTGCTTTAGTGATTTCCAAATTAAGTGGAAATTCTGGGATTGTACCTCGCATACAACTCAGAAAAGATATCAGTAGCACTGTTCAAATAAAAACAAAAATAACAATAAAATAAAAAATAAAATTATAAAAATAAATAAATAAATAAAAATATTCACAAATTCAATCCTAAAGATCAAGATTATATGATATCAGAAACGCCAATCCCCGGCAACGACGCCAAAAACTTGATGCTCTCCGGCAAGTATACCGATCGCACAAGTAATAAAATGACAAGTAAAGTTCGTCTCCACAGGGATTAGGATCTAATATCAATTAAACTTTTCCTTTAAGAATGGAAGATATTCAAAGAGGGTTTTGACAAATATTGTCAATTTGAGTGAAATAGAATTTTGAAAATAAAATGACTTGTTTTTGTATTTTTGTGTTGATAAATAAAACAATAAAATTGAAAATTGTTTTGTAAAGAATATGAGAAAAGCATTGTAGCCAGGGTTCATTCACCAAATGATCCCCGCTTTTTACTCCGGATTGATTTACAATAATTATTTATATAATCACTCAGATAAATTATCCTTTAAAAAGAGTTAATAGTTAACCCTCAATACCTTGCAGGGTTAACCCTTTAATCCCATGAGAAACCCCAATTCCTTGCAATGTTTCTCATGGGATCAAGCAATGGGTGCGATAATTTAAGCATCTGCAATCATATACACGTCTATTCCTAGCACGCATACAGATTGTTATCTTACCCTCTTTCGAGATCAAAACCCCAATATTCCTATCTAGGGTTTTGATCCTCAGAATACCCCAACTATCAGATTGATCAATTCTAATAAAGGGAATATAAAATTCGCACAGAGTAAAGATAAAGATAATTATATAAATTAAAAACCACAAATCAATCCTTCGTGTCAAGGGATCACATATGGATCGTGACCCTGACTACAATAAAAAGGATATATCCGATCAACATCATGATCGCTGATCTAAACTTCAACATAAAATTAAATGGAAGATAAAGAAATACTAGAAAAGAGATGAAGAACGAAGAACGCCTCTGGTGCCCTTCTCCTCCGGTCTCCAGTGTCCAGATCTGCGAAATGTGTCTGTGTCTGACCTAATTCTGTAAAGGTCCTTTTTATAATGTTTCTTTTCTTTCCAAAAATGCCCCTCAGAAACACGGTAAGCCTTCCCCGCAAACCGGCACCAGTTGGCGCAAGTTTGCGCCGCCCCACTGCCTGATTGCAAAAAGTCGGAACATCTTCTACGTAAAGTGGTGCCACTTGGCGCCACCCTTTCAACAAAGTGGCGCAACATGGCATGGAGTTGCTTGGACTTTGGCTCCACTTAGCATGGATTTGGTGCTAAGTGGTGCCACTTTTTGTTTATCCAAAAAAAGTGGCGTTGTCTTGCTTCAATGTGGCGCCGGTTGGCGCCACTTGCAGGTCTCCGTGTAGAGTTTGTATACTGGCGCGGGTTTGCGCCAGTGTGGTGCTAGTCCGCGCCATGCTTCTGGAATTTATACTCCTCTGAACTCGTGTGTAATTGCATCAACAGGCTTTTTATAATTTTCACTTCTTTTTCCTATAAAAACGCAACCAATAGATGAAAAATATTATTGAAAAGAAAGAATCAATATAATTAGCAAATATGTATTTAAGTTGCTCTTTTATGATTCAATTCTTATCAATTTTAACACAGAAAACTACACTTGCCAGAGGTACATCAGTCCTGCAATTCCTTTTCTTGAAGTCTAGAGAGATGGTCAGCTACCCGGTTTTCTACTCCCTTTTTGTCTCTGATTTCTATCTCAAATTCCTGGAGTAGAAGCATCCACCTGAGTAGTCTGGGTTTAGCATCCTGTTTGGTCAGTAAATATTTCAAGGCAGCATGATCAGTATAAACAATAACTTTAGATCCTAACAAATAGGTTCTAAATTGATCAAAAGCATATATAACAGCTAGCAATTCTTTCTCAGTGGTAGTGTAATTCATTTGTGCTTCGTTGAGAATTTTACTAGCATAATATATAACATGTAAGAGTTTATCTTTTCTTTGACCTAATACAGCACCTATAGCATAATCACTAGCATCACACATTAATTCAAAAGGCAATTCAAAATCAGGTGAAGTGATAATAGGTGCAGTAGTCAATTTTTCTTTCAAAAGGTTAAAAGAAGTCAAACAATCATCGTCGAAGTTGAACTCTTCTTCTTTGGGCAATAGCTTGCCGAGGGGTTTAGCTATCTTCGAGAAATCCTTGATGAAGTGCCGATAGAAACCTGTATGTCCAAGAAAGCTGCGTACACTATGCACATTAGAGGGAGGGGGAAGTTTCTCAATAAGTGATATTTTTGCTCTATCAACTTCGATCCCCTTTTCAGATATCTTATGGCCTAAGACTATTCCATCCCTTACCATAAGTGACATTTTTCCCAATTGAGTACTAAATTACTCTCTTGGCATCTCTGCAAAACACAAGCTAGATTAGTTAAACAAACATCAAAAGATGAACCGAAGACAGATAAATCATCCATAAAAATTTCAATAAAATTTTCAATCATATCAGAAAATATGGATAGCATTCACCTTTGAAAAGTGGCGGGTGCATTGCACAACCCGAAGGGCATACGTCTGTAGGCAAACACACCATAAGGACAGGTGAATGCTGTCTTTTCTTGATCTTCTGGAGCAACTTCTATTTGATTGTATCCGGAATAGCCGTCAAGGAAACAATAGAATGAATGCCCAGCTAGTCTCTCCAACATTTGGTCTAAGAATGGTAGTAGAAAGTGATCTTTTCTTGTAGTGGCATTCAGTCTCCTATAGTCGACGCACATTCTGCAGCCGGTGATAGTTCTTGTAGGAATCAGTTCGTTGTTTTCATTGCGTACCACTGTGATCCCACCTTTCTTCGAAACTGTTTGTACCGGACTCACCCATGCACTATCATAAATTGGATAGATCATCCCAGCATCCAAGAGCTTCACGACTTCTTTTCTTACAACTTCCTTCATAGTCGGATTCAGCCTTCTCTGTGGTTGTCTGACTGGTTTGATGTCATTCTCCATTAATATTTTATGAGTGCAAAAGGATGGGTTTATTCCTTTCAAGTCTGTAATAGACCATCCTATAGCTGTTTTGTGCTCTCTCAACACTTTCAGTGATCTTTCTTCTTCGGTGGTTGACAAATTTACGTTGATGATCACCGGGTATGTTTTGCTATCTCCAAGAAATGCATATTTCAAAGTAGGAGGCAGCTCTTTCAATTCAACCTTTGGTGTTCCCTTGGTAACATCATCAACCTTCTTTTTTAGTTTTTCAACTTCTTGTTCACCTTTTGTTGATTCCGTAGAATTTTGCAGCAGTTCTTTTTCTAATAACTCCAATTCCATCAGTGGTTGGAGTATTTCATTAACTGTATCTAACACTGCATCATTAATTATATCAATCTTGAAGCAATCTCCTCCATCAGATGGATGTTTCATAGATTCCAGGACATCAATTGTTACGGTATCATCATTAACTCGCAGCATCAGTTTGCCTTGCTCCACATCAATCATAGCCCTTGCAGTGGCTAAGAAAGGTCTTCCCAAAAGTAAGGGAATTTCAGCATCTTCTTCCATGTCCAAGATGACAAAGTCTGCAGGGAAGATGAATTTATCAATTTTTACCAAGATATCTTCAATGACTCCATCTGCCCTCCTGATTGATATGTCAGCCAACTGTAGTGAAACTTTGGTCGGCTTGAGTTCCTGAATACCTAGAGCTCTGCACATAGATAGAGGCATAAGATTAATACTAGCTCCCAAGACACATAATGCTTTTCCCACATCAATGTTGCCAATTTCTATTGGAATGCTGAAACTTCCAGGATCTTGAAGTTTCGGAGGTAACTTCTTTTGAATTATTGCGCTGCATTCTTCCGTCAAAGCTACCGTTTCACATTCTTTTAATTTACGCTTTCTTGAGAGTAAATCTTTCATGAATTTTGCGTAATTTGGCATGTTCTCCAAGGCCTCAGCAAATAGAATATTGATTTGTAGCTTCTTAAAAATGTCAAGGAATTTGGAATACTGCTGCTTTTTGATTTCCTCTCTGAACCTTTGCGAATATGGGATCTTTGCATAAGGCGAGAGTTCAATTGGCTTTTCTTGTCTCTCTTGAGCTTTCTTTTTCTCCCATTTGAACTCTTTCTTTTCAGGAATTATTTTCTGGGCAACAGATTCTTTCTCAATTTCCTTTTCCTTTTCAATGATAGGTTTTTCTGCTGTCTTTTTCTCTACTGAAGGCTTGATCACTGGTTCAATCACTATCCCACTTCGAGTAGTAATGGCCTTGCAGTGGGCGTTTGGGTTAACATCTGTGTTGCTTGGAAAGGTGCCTGGAGGCCTTTCATTAAACTGTCTTGACAATTGCCCAATCTGAGTTTCTAGATTCCTAACAGAGGCTTTTGATTCCGGAATGAAGCTCTGGTTTCTTGCATAAATGATGAAGTGTCTTCTCTGAATGAATTGGTACTTTGAACAAAGTCTGATGTGGTTTTTGACAATTGTGCAAATGCTTTCTCCCATTCTGATGTACCATTTTGTTGTAGCAATACTAGTTGTACCAAGCACATATA
>JAVKPL010002252.1:0-17884 GCA_032173675.1 Gastrolobium villosum
CCCCTCCTTTGCACTATAAATAAATAAATAGAAAAATGAGTACAAGATGCTGATAGGCACCCTTTTAATACAGCAAACACCAGTGAGAGGCGCACCATTGTTGACCAAGAGAGGGAGAAGGAGACATCTTCTCAGACACGTGGGACTCTTGGGAGAGAAAGGAGACAGAAGAAGACACCTCAGCGGCTTGAGGACTTCATAACACCAGCACGTGGCTGAGCGTGGATAATTGGGCCGATGAAGTGATATTGGGCTGGTTGAGCACAGCCCAGTATGTGTGAACCTTTTCTATTAAATAATGTAAATGGGCTTTTGGCATTCTAAGCCCATGGTATACTTTCTTGTCATTTACCATTCTGATTTCCATATAACCACATTAGGGTCCACCAGAGGATTGTTAGCGAAATTGTTGTAACCACTTTCTTCTTCCTTCTTACGAATATCTTCCGGAGTAACCGGCATACTCGAAATTGCCGTTGATAATATCAAATTTCCAGTATTTCCTTTCACGAATTGTTATCCAATTTGTAGTTTCTATCAGATGCTTTGGTAGAATTTTTCCTTAAACAATATTTATTATAAATATATTAATTATAAGATAATTTACATTTATGTTAAACTAAGGGACTTTGACCTTTTGAGCCTCGCCGTTACCACCTCTATACAGTCGCTTTTCATGCCATTCTTTTTTTTTATGAATACATTTTCATGCCATTCTTTTTTTTATGAATACATTTTCATGCCTCAACAAGGAGCGGTGGGGACAATTGTGGTATTTAAAATGGTCAATAGAAAATGTCAATTACTTGAACTTATCCTCAAAGAGTACCAATAAATAGGCTCTCTCTTCACAATCCCAAAATCAAAACCATCTTAAACAAAGATTTCCTTGATCACCTTAGCTTCATCCAAAATGTCTCTCTTAAAAATCTTTACCGTTATTCTCTTCTACCTGACCTTAGCTCTCATCCTCCAAACATCTTTTGGAGCTGACCCTCTCTTCCATTTATGTTCAAGCTCGCAGAACTTCACACCTAACAGTTTCTATGAATCAAACTTGAAAACGCTCATCAACTCACTTATCTACAAGACCCCTCCAACAGGTTTTGGTGTTTTCTCAGGTGGCCAATTCCAAAACCAACAAACATATGGACTCGCTCTTTGCAGAGGTGATGTCTCAACCTCAGATTGCAAAACTTGTGTTTCTGAGGCTACCAAAGAAATCCGCAGTCGCTGTCCTTACAACAAAGGTGCCATCATATGGTATGATTACTGCTTGTTCAAGTACTTGGATACAGATTTCTTTGGTACTATTGACAACAGAAGCAAGATCTATGTGTGGAACTTTAATAACGTAAGAACTGACCCAGCCACTTTCAATAAAATGGATAAGGCATTGTTGAGTTTACTTGCTTATAATGCTTCTGTGGGCCATAAAGCGTATGCATCGGGAGCGCTAATGATTGGAGAATCAGAGAAACTTTATGGGTTAACTCAGTGCCCGACACGCCTTACAAGAATGGGTTGCAAGAAAGCTTTTGATTATATAATTAGTGAACTTCCCAAGCTTTTTACTATGGTAAAGAAGGAGGAGAATTTGTCGGCGGAAGTTGCAACATCCGATATGAGATTTACTGACCCTGCCACTACCAACAATCTGGTCGGAGCACCGTGTCTGCATTTCACCAGAGATGGTGTTGCGATTGGTGCAAGTAATAAAGTGAGTAAAGTATACTCCCAAGAGGAATAATGCATTAAGTACTATTCTCACTATTCTCTTCAATTTGGACAAATCAATTTGATGTAGAGAATAATTGTTGAATTAAAATAAAGTGAAAAAGATTATGAATTATAATTAAGAATGGTAGTCAGGGTACAATTCACCTTTGACCCCATTATTAATCTAAATTAATTCTTATAATCAATTATTTCAATTATTAAGACAATTCATCTTCTTTAAATTAATTGGTTAAACCCTAATGTCTTTTAGTGTATTTAACCCTTTAATCCAATTAGAATTCTAATGTCTTAGTAATCCCTTTTGAATTAAGAATTAAGTTCAATGAATTAAAAAGTATGCAATTCATACAAGTCTATGTCTAGATCATGCACAAATTGTTATTTTACCTCAATCAGAATTAAAACCCCAATAAGTCTATCGTAAGCTCTAACCATCAAAGCCTTATAAGAGTGATCAATTCTAATAAGGATATAGAAATTTCATTCAAAGTAAAATAAAACTAATTGAAATAAAATAATTATGAAAAAAAATTAAATATCAAAAGGGTTCACATCAAATCCATTACCCTAACTACAAAAGAAAACTAGTCACACATAGCTAGCTTAAACAAAATAAAGAAATAAAAAGAAGAAGATGGAGAATCAATGATGCTCGATCTCCTTCAAGCTCATTGTAACATCCCGAGCGCTGACGGGGGAGAGGAGCGATCACCGGTGCAAAGAGGCATGGACAAGCAGCGGCTCCTGACAGGCTTCCAGTGGGGGTTACTGTAAAGAACCTTGGGATACACCACCCCAAAAGCTAGCTCAAAGGGTGGGAGTGTCCAAGGCCTTATAAACTCCACATTAGTTGTTCATCCAACCAATGTGGAATTATATATCTCAACACGCCCCCTCACACGAGAGCCCATTGGGCTTGAAGAGTGGATAATGCAACAGGCCCAGCCTACCTGTGCTAAGAAATTTCACAAGAGAAAGTGGGGGACGGCGAGGCTTTGATACCATGTAAAGAACCTTGGGATACACCACCCCAAAAGCTAGCTCAAAGGGTAGTAGTGCCCAAGGCTTTATAAACTCCACATTAGTTGTTCATCTAACCAACGTGGAACTATATATCTCAACAGTTACATGCATGAATGAATCGAATCGACACCCGAAAGAGAGGGATTCCAAAGACTGTGCAAGTGTGAGACTGCATAGTTTGGGATAGTTTATAAGAATTAATTGGTACTGCCTACTAACAAGATTCATCTGCATTTCGGTTGCCCGGAACGGAAGAACTCCAGTATCCGGTGTTCTCCTCCTTCCTCTAAATGTGCTTGCCTATGTCGAATTCCAAGAGTTTCCTTTTTATTGTGATAAAATCATATCATTTAATTTATGATAATATCTTCAATGGAATCTTCATTAGAATCTCCAATCATATCTTTAATCCAATCCTTCAAATTTTCCCTTTTATATTTAACAGAAAATGTAACACCCCGTATGCATCCGGTTTGTTAACATATCATCGTATTAAGCCATGCTTAATTAATACTGCGGAATATCTTTTTCTTTCATTCATGACGTCATTATTCTTAGCCAAGTTGATTACTTAATCAATTTTCATAAAACATCGGTTGTATGTAATTACAAAAGACAACTAACTGAAATACCTCATAATATAAATAACAGTGAGTATCTAAAATCATGGAACTACAACACGTAGTCCGGACACAATCCTGATATATTATTACAACTCGAATCTAAAACAAGACATAGTCAAATCAATGTGGCTTGGACAATCCTCATGCTCACTAAATAAGGCAACACAACCAACATAATCTCAACAATGACAATATAATAATAACAAGCTAATAGCACATCATCAGCAGATATAACCCAACATCCAAACATGTCAGTATATAAACAGCAATATCAGCTAAGCTCCGGCCTCCTACCATTGGAGGACTCAACCCCCGCATTACCTGAACCTGAAATGATGCTCCAAACGTGGGGTGAGATCTCTAAACAGAAATCTCAATAAGACAAGGGGTCTTCAAGGATCTTCCACCCCAAACTCACTTACATGTGCAATATAAGTTCTAAAAATAGTTTAACAATATAAGTTCCAAAAATCAATGCAGTGCAACAGATTATCATGCCATGTGTGTTATAACAATTCTACTGGCTAGAGAGGTGTAGGAATACGTCTATTACCCACACAGTACGCGCCCATGCCGTACCTGCCCACACGATCACATCCCGTCTAGGCGAACAACACATGCATATCATAAAGGTACTCGCGTATAATAGCTCAATAACATTTCATAAAACAATACATGAAAACACATCATACATATAAACCATCCCCCTATGGGACATGGTGGAACAAACAATGGCTAAACCGAGGAAACAAAAACTTACCTTGCAAGCTAACTATCCAAGCCAAGAGTCCACACAAGCTCAAAGCCCACATACAGCTCAATCACAATCTGTTTATACAGTAATTCATCATCAATAACCATTGCTCAAGGTTACATTAAGTGATTAAAGCTTTCCATCTCATTTTAAGCCATTTCATGTTGTTTCTGCAGGAGGTATTCGAATACTCCACGATTAGTACTCGAATACTACAAGTCTTCAGAAAGTATCTGAATACTTACACTTAAGTATTTGAATACCACACGGCATCCGAATACTTTACCCCCTAGTATCCGAATACCACAGTATCCGAATACTAGCACTCACTGTATTCGAATACTCTCCAGTATTCAAATACTTCTTCAAAGGTATCCCAATACTCCAACAAAGAGTATTCGATTACCAATGGACAACTATTTGAATACTACCCAAAAAGTATTCGAATACTTCTCCATCAGAATGCAGAAATACGAGTTGTCCTCTGCATAATCCCATTTTTAAGGGTCCAAACGTGATTTGGAGTCCAATGACTCCTTAAATAGATGCTCATTAACATGTTAGGAACTCAGAAACACATTCCTTTACACAAATGGTTAAAGTTTCTCTTTTTAATAGATTAAACAAGTTAAAAACATCAAAATGACAAAGAGGTGATCGTGTATACCTCTAAGCTCCAAAACTCCGAAAATGAGACACAATAAGGGTCCTATACACAGCAATATGGTTCTGACTTTACCAAGATACGAATTTGATCATCAAACTTGACCCTTTATGCCAAAAGGTCACTTTTCGGCACCATAAAAGACATGAACAATGGCTCCACCCTCAACTCAGAATCACAACCCCTTAAGCCTCACAAATTCTGAAACTAAACTCAGAAAAAGGTTCCCTTCACACAACCAAGGCTAGCCCTTACTCACACAAGGTGATTTGGTAGAGAAACAAGGAATAAAAATGGTTTCTTTGGAGAGTTTCACAAGAGAGGGAGCAATAGAACAGTGGAGGCTCAAAGCTGATGTATAAGACTCATAAATTCACGTAGCAAAGGGCACACAATCCTCCTAGGATTTAGTGCCAAGCCTTATATAGCCCACTTAAGTACTAATCACACAGTATTAGCACTAATAGCTACGCTTAACAATTTAATCTCAGACTTAGGATTCCGCCCCTACTCATTTTTCTAAGATTTGCCATATTTTTATTTTATTTTTAGCAGCACCTTTCTGTTACGCGTTTTTTCATAGTCAGTATCAATTCTGGAACCAGTTCTCATTATTTCAGCTTGAAACTTATTTTACTAGTACTATATAATATTCTAGGAATATTCCCACTCTTATTATAATTTTCTGGGATACTTCATCGGTACACATTTATGTAGCAGAACCGGTATCTGCACTTTTCTTAGAGACTTTCAACATTATTAATCACTTACCATAATTATTCAAGTCTCAGGGGCAATTATTCGTCAGTAGCACAGTAGTTTGTAATGATTTTTGTTATCTTTTAAATTTCTAATCTAGCCACACTACAAAAAAATCGGCGTTTGGCCACTTTAGTAAACGTGGCTAAATTGCTTTAAAAATGTGGCTAACAAAAACAACCACACTTTTTGTTAATGTGGCTAATCGTGGCGTTGCAATATTTTAGCCACATTTACTTCTTTACTTAACCACATTTTATTTGAGTGTGGTAGCATTCATTTAGCTACGTTTATTGATTATATTCACCACGGTTAAAATGTGGCTATTTTAATGATTATTTTTTAAAAAAAAATTACAGCCAAATTGTGGCTGAATTCACATAATTAAAAACCAATAAAAGGAATCAAATTTAGGGGGGGGGAATGGATATAAATATCATTAAAAGTAATCTAATATTGATAAGACTTAGAATTTACAAACACTAAAGATTATTTTAACTAAAAATGGATCACTTAAAATTTACAAATAGTTGAGCTATATCCTTTTAATAGGACTAACCCTAGTCACCATTTAGCTTAGCCATTAATAAAAGGCAATAGATTTTCCTGAATCCAAAGACTGCTCTAACGCCTGCATGTATCAAAACAAAAAGAATGAATATCAAGTGGCAAATTTGTAAAAGAGCACAATGCATTGAGGAATCATTACCAAGACATAAAAAGGTCCTCATCTTTGAGCACAATGACTAAGGGTTTTCACGTACCACAATGCTAAGTGGGGCTGCAAAGACACTCACAAAAGATGATGTAAATGATCTCTACCACACATCCAAATGAGTTAATTGTAATGGGGAGAACAACGTCTTTTTTGAGTAAAGCATAGTATAACCAAAGCATGGAATTGAACAGTGCCACCACTTAAGGCAGTGATTAAAACCCCCTGTCGATCTCTTCTTGTATATTCAGTAAATTGTTGATCGTTAAGAACATGTTTAGCACTACCTTATGATGGTTAGATACTAACTTATGATGGTCCATGATGATAATTAACAAAGAAAACATTTCTGTATAATAGTCAAACATGCACTGCACTAGCCCATTAAGACAGCAGAAAAATAAAACATGCAAGCGTGATGGAATTGCATGGTACCCTAACATAATTGGAACAAATCATATATATGTAAGCAAGTGAATGAACATAAATTATTACACTTACCATATGACACCTTTTTTTCTTTTTCTTTTTTCTTTTATTCCCTAAAATGCATTGCACACACAACACAAAAATCCATTCCACATAAATTTCATATAATCGCTAATACTCTTATAAACATTTTAACCATTGCAAATTGTAAGGCGTTTCCTTTTGGCCAAGTATTGCATCCTTTCTTTTTCCTTTTCTTGTATGTCTGTGTTTGAAAAAAGTCCGAACTATATATATATATATATATTACTGTCAACTATTTTTCACATATCTTTTTTTCCACTAAAGAATCTAGGAATAGATAGGTTGCTCTGATCCTCCGTTAGTGCCACGGAAGGATCACTTATAAGTATTTTAAGCCAACCCCTTTCCTTCCACTATTACAACTAGAAGCACCCTATAAATGTTGTAGTTTTACAGAGCCCAGACTAATTCTCAGGCTTAAGTTTTGAATTCTAACTTAATGTGGAAAGAATAACCAAAATATTTTAATACAAAACATAAGTTTGATTCATCTACACAAAAGGCATCTCAGTCAAATAAATACATTACTAAAATAAATTCTAACCTCAACAAAAATTGTCATATTACTAAGATAATCCATAATTTCTTGACCTTAGCCAATGCATTGAAAAGGGTAGCACTAACTCCAGGAGTACTTGCCATTTTCTGGCCAACAGCTGCCAAAATGCTACAATTTGGAATGATCAATAAACAAGTTAATTTTCCAATGGCACATACTAATGCTCAATACTAACACCAGCCGAGAGAGACTATAAGTGTAAATCTTACCACAAAGCAAATGAAAAATAGCCAGCACTCCACACCTTCGCTCTTGAATTATCATAAACTAAGTGCTTTACATCTGAAGTTAGCATGTTACTGAAGCCATTTGTAGATAGCTGGCTTCTCAAATCAAGATAGGACCTCTCTGCCGTTATGGCAGCCATGTGCCTTTCCTCCTTCGCCAAAAGGATAGATTTTTCAATAGCCTCCCAAGGCCATATCTTTATAGCTCCTCCTTATGAACCCGACCACAGATCCCCTGGATTAACACAATAAAGGAAAAAGTGATAACAATGTATCACATTCACAACAAGCACGTGAATCAACCAATGAACAACAAGTCCCACCGCCAATTTATCAGAATTTCTTTCATATTAACAGTACTAGTAACCTAAATAACTAAACTAAAACTTTCATAAACTTAACATCCCAATTAACACCAACTAGTTAGGGTAAGATTATTTTGTATTTAAAATAGCTTATAATCAAAAATCCAAAGTATAATAATAGCAAAGAAGTAAAGTCAATATTGAAGAATGAAAGATAACCATAAGAGGTGAAGGTAAGGGAAAGAACAGGGCCGGGATGAGCTTGCCAAGACAAGCTTTCCTTAAAGTGATTCGTGGAGTTGTTATTATCCAAAATTCCAAATCCAAACTGTGATGATGATCCATGTGCCAACACCTAATCTTCCCATCCCTATGTCCACTCCACACCAATCTGTTCCCTTCATCGGTAACCAAACACAGTGCAGGGGAAGTCCACACTGACTCCAAAAGCTGCCAAATGTTCATAAACTTCGAATTTTTATTTTATGCATAGTCTTCCCTTTTTCCAAACTAAGGGTTAAAAACAGAGAAACACTTGGACAATAAAGAAAAAATATGATCAATAAACAAGTTATAGAGACATGACAATAAACTGTGATCAATAAACTTGGACAATAAACAAGTTAGAAAAAATATGATAAATAAACACATATAGACTTGGATTAACCTCAAGACACGGATTACCATGATCATCCACAACTTGAGGGTCCGGTTGATTATCCAAAGAATTATTTACAAACAATAAAAAAATAAGGCAAGAATAATAAAAAGATACTGTGATTTTAACACAAATACAAATCTAACCTGTATTTCGTCGATTCGTTACTATAAACTGAAACAGTGGTTGTGAATTCCTGCACAAAAATAGGAAAATTGATTAACGATCTATGTCTATATGAATACAAGCGATAGCATAGAGAAAATAAACAAGAAGTCAGTATTGTTGATTACATCTTGACAACGAAGAGCTATCCTTCAACATCCTTTTGAGAATATGGCAATGCTCTGCAAGTAGAGATAAAGAGTGGTTAGGGTTTGAGAATCGGGATCAAGTGCTTGTGAGAACGAGAAAGTCAAATATATAAGAACAAAATAATTCTCTGCAATGTTCAAACCCGGTTGCAGTTAAAGCAGAAAAAGAGAATAGCACATTAGATAATTCTCTTCAGCATCAATATAAAAACAAGCATGTTTTCAAAATAAATTAATCATTAAGTACCTGATTTGTAGTGGCTGTAATTATACAAATTAGTAGAGTAAAGAAAACGGAAATTGCACTAGCTAGTAAAACACCCCTACCAAGGCAACTGAACTACTAGCAAAAATAATAAGAGCAATGTTCAACACTAGGATGATGAGAAACCACCACTTGGGTACTGATTTGTACTTCTTCATAAGCCTTGCATGTATGTCCATTTTTTTACTGCCTCCAAAGGCCCTTTTGCTTTGCTTCGTGAAGCAATTGTAAATATGTTATTGCGTGAGGCAATTGTCAAATGCATGGTCATTACCTTTAAGAACATTTTTGCATAACTTCATTGCAGAAACAAAAAATAGAAAAAATATGAAACTTGGACCCAAGCCAACACATACATATTTGGAAGAAATCAAAATACTTAAAAGTATAGTCAAAACTAGATTTATAATAAAGATATAAAATTTCTATCTCTTGTAACAAAGAGAGCAAACAAATTCCAATCAGTCTATTCCTAAACCATAATTTTATAAAAATAGAATAAGATCCCCACAATGTCTTTTCCTTTCTCTTCATCATGGATTATATCCTCCTTAAGATTAGAAATTTACAATTTCCGAAACAAACAACTAAAAATAAAAGAAAAATACAAAAAAAAGTTCACTATTCTGGAAAATAATGACAGAGATTTCCAAAAATCCAATTAGCAAAGCTTCCAATAGCTCCACAATCTTTCACATGGCATGCAAATAGCACCTACACATCTCCAAAAGAGAAATATGCGAAACCAAGTGTGTGCATCAGAAAAAGGATCCAAACTACCAAAACACACAATATCCTGATTGATTAATCCTAACATTGATGTATAAACAGAGGAGGTTGATGGATTCAAATTCGACAATTAACAATTATTGATCTGAGGTAAATTGCGAGTACATGAATGAGCAAATCAACAAAAATAAAAGAGGAGAAACCTTCTTGTGCTTGGCGTTAAGCTCCTTCGTAACGTTGGCCTTCTCGTTCATGGTTACAGCTTCAACAGAAAAACAAATCAGAGCATATTCCAGAAAGTAATGTGGAAATTAAGAGCACAAATTCCCTTAGCTCAAACACCGACTAATCATAGGAAATTTAATTAAAAAAATGACCACTAAATCAAGATTCATATTCAATAATGAATAGAAATCCAAAAGACTCTCTGCTATGCCTAGTAAATCTACATGTTTATGGTGTCAATATTATTAGCAGCACAATTCATACACTGAAGTGGTAGCATTAGAGATTTGACGAAGAAACATCGTAAGAAATAAAAGCTCGGATTCGAACGTACTGTAACATCTTCCTCACGATTTGAATATGAAATCCCAGAGATCGGTGATCAACCCATAGAATCTTCAAAAACGAAAGCAAATGCTGCATTCAAGCTCTGGTTTGTGATTCGACGATGGAGAAGAAAATCAGTAAGAGAAATTGAATCTGGAAAAAAAAAGGAAAAAAGAAACAATTAAAAGTTAGGTTTTACTTGTGCCTTGTTCGACATTTTGGATGAAAAATCCCAAAATCTTTCATTGCGATTCTCTGTAGAGTCGAGCAAAGACACATTGGCTCATATACCTCCACGGGCACAGAAGTAAAATGAGGCGTATTTTGGAGAAAGGAACAAAAAAGGCGTAGGAGAGAAGAAACAATATAAAAAAAGTAAAAAAAGAAGAAATGAGAAGTAAAATAAGTGAGAATAAGAAAATATTTATTGTGATAATTGATTAACAGATGGATATGAGTTAATTTGCCACATTAACTGTGTAGTAAAAAATGATTTTACGACACTAAATTTAAATGTGGTTAAACTACTGTCCCTATACTCCACCTTTTTTGTAGTGCCAGCACAGTGCTCAAGGTTTTTCCGGAAGATTTTTTCCAACATTCAATTCAAATTGGTAAAGTCTGGAGAGAAATGTTCATTACAAATTTCTTGACCAAATTGATAAAGGTCTATAGCAGAATTAGCATTAAACTAAAAGGTATCTGTTAGCATATTCAGGTCTAGATTAGAAATTTAACTTTCCATAGATTTGCAATTCAAATTCACAAACTGAATCAAGTGTTCCATTATATTACTTAAATTCAACGTTACACACTGTTCTATATTAAATGAGCTGAAAACAGTAATTAAAATAAGGAAGAGTAGAAGAGAAATTGAATCTGGATTCTGCAGAGGGATATTTGCGCCAAGTAGCTCTTGTTTTACTTCGAAATCTTCAATAAAAAGCTTCCAAGTTCAATGGGAAATAGTAAAGTTATTTCATAAGTATAAATGGGACCCACAAGTAAAAAGAAAGAAAAAAAAGAGTGATAACCCATTTTTATGTATGTAAAAAAATTGTTTATCTCATGTGAAATGAGATAAACATAACCCTTATGGGGCGTTTGGTAGAGGAGAAATGTTTTTTAGCTGGGAAATAATTATTACCGGAATATAGCGGGAAATATATTTTACTGAAATATCACTAAAAAGCTGTTTGGGTAGATTTATATTTTCCCGAATAAATAAAGGTTATTCTACTGCGTATGTATTTGGTTGGTTACGAATTATTAATGGAATTGTGATATTATTTTACCAAAATAACCTCACATTTATCATTTGATTCAAAAATTCTAACCATCGTTGCTGAAGACAAAAGTTTCGAGTAAATTTTACGGTGACAAGTAATAAAACAAGGATACCAAGCAAATTGCTTTCAGATTACATGAATTAGCATCAGCATCTAATTTTTTGTCGTTATATATTAGCCAGTTTTGCAGTTATGGGAGAACCTCCAAGCAGCTGACGATGGAGACCATATCAAAAGTAAGGTTAATTTCGTCAAATTTTTTGTGCTAACTTTTCAGTTCCCCGGGTACCAAAAAAGTCCATTTAATTCATGGAATTATTCCGCTATTGACCGTACAAAATTTTGCACAAAAAAAATGTTGCCGGGAAATATATTCGTTCTAGAAACATATTTCTCCAAAGAAGGTTTCTCGCGGATTGCAAAATTATTCAGATACCAAACACGCTGTTAAGCTATTCCTAGTGGTGCAAAGTAATAGTGTTTTCTCTCAAGTATCTTTACAGCAAAAGGTCGCTACAATATTCAAAAGACAAAAAGCAACTGAAAATTATGCAAAATGACAAAAGGTGATAAAATTCCCACGCTAGGTTCTATTTATAGCAGCAGGGTCTTTTATTCAAACTTCAACCAAGTGGTCCCCACATACCCTTTTAGCTTTCCACGTCACTTGCTCTTTTCTTGGAGAAGAAATATAGTGCTCGTGGCATATGGGATTTTGGATGCTCCCTCTCTCAAAATGGAGGAGTAAAATGGAAAAAGAAGAAAAATGAGATGAACAAAAATGTCAGAAAAAATTTCCTCATGTGAGAGGGACCACAAAGAATGAAGTGTGCTGGATCACTTAATTATTTTTCCTTTTCTTGATTGAGCATGCAAAGAAAGAGAAAGACTTGTTAATATTGTGCACAAAGGTCATAAATATTCATTTGTCTTAAACTTTTCCCTCAATTAACCAATATTCAATTATTCAGTAAAAGCTTACTTCTGTCACACTAATCAGTAAAATATCATTAATATTAACATCCAAAATTGCCAATATTCACATGAATTCCTTCCATTAAAATTCTCTAACAACAACCAGCGATTTACTCCCGAGAGGAAGCACTGGTTTTAATGAAAAGTTCGTCAGTAGCACAGTAGTTTGTAATGATTTTTGTTATCTTTTAGCCTATGTATTTTCTAAAGTTTATAGGGTAGAGATTTGAGAAAACGTTGTACTTACAAATTTCTTTGTCATTCTTCTTTGAATAAAAAACTACCTTTATCAGCATTGCCTAAACGTTGTACTGATATTACTGGAGTAACCTATTCCATTTTGAATCAAAAACAGGTTAACTATAATAATTAGCATTTTACATTTTTTTATTTTCAAAGAAACTCCCATTTTACATATTATATAATTAATGTATAAAGAATGTTTTTTAATCATAAGTTTATTTTAAAATTAGCGTTATACGGACTGCGGACTTGAGTTAACCCGATCCATAATTAACTTATTCTGAAGCGGGCCGGTTTGAATTGGTAAACAAATAAAGAGTCGGCTAGTTCCTTGACTGGGTTCACCCTCCTCCTCCTAAGGCCCAGATAATTATGCAGTACAAAAATAAAAGCAAATGTGAAGAGTGTGCAAATTAAGAATAATATTCAAGAGTAGGGGGCTAAACGAACTAGGGGTCTTTGACTCGGCTCATGAAAGCTTAAACTTACATGTTTAAAATTGATTGTTCGTACCACCAGGCGAACATGTATAAAAGCTCGTTTAATAAAAAAGTCTCAAACTCTAAATCAAAAGCTCGGCCTTAGAGTCTCCCATGACCTAGTTTTTTTTTTTTTTTTATATTTTTTATACTACTTGTAATATCCCTCTCTTTTTCCTCAATCCATTTTATCTCATTTTATTGGTTAAATAAACTTTTTAAATGATTTTTTTCTATATTATACTATTTGGATATACATTGAATTTATAGATATTTATGGAAATTACTAGTGTTGTTGATTGTATATTATGTTTGGATAAATTTTGTTGTCTTAATTTTTTTAAACAGACTAACAGCTAAACCAAACTTTTACTTTTTGTAAATAAGTCATGCCACATGCCGATAATTATATTTAATTATAATAGGTAACAAGCTTAGTCAGGCTGATACATTTAAACATAAACTTAACATTTTAAAATCAAAGCTCGGCTCGGCTCAACCCGTTAACACCCTCGTGTTCAAGAGCAAGAAAATAATTTGGATATCAATATAATTTTGTACAAATAAAAATAAGCATCAACGAGTTTACCAAAAAAAAAATGCATCAATGAAAATAAAATAAAATTAGAGAGATATTGTATCCCAGAACATCTTAATACATATACAATCAGTTTTTTTTTGCTACTAATTAAATAAAAAAGTATCAAATAAAAAATACAGTTAGTAAACTAAAGAATCAAAAATCTTTTTTATATTTTAATTATTTAATAGTTAGAAAGATATATTAAGAAGATTTAAAATTATTCCTACTTTCTTCAAATCGCTAAATGAAGAAAGTTCCGCAAGATATTAAATACATGCACTTTTTTATAATTTAATGAATATTGATAAGGATACTAGAAATGTGTTTTCGGAGGATATGGAAAAATTCTACTTTTAATTGATTAATGTCTCTTAATTCGGTTAGAATTCCCAAGTATTTAAATAAAAAATCAATGACCCGCTATTAATTAATATATACAGAAGTTATTTTGGACTAGGCATTTGGCTGGCCAAAACCTTTACGCGTTATGATTTGACATTGTCTCATCAAATAGTGTACTTTAATTAGTTAGCAAGAACAGTCAACAGAAAAGATCAACCTATTGATTTTTTCTCTCATACAAAACTATAATATATAGTTAAAACTTTCACTATAAATTGAGGCAGTACTCAACCAGAATCATCAAAACCAACATTCAAAACCAGAATAATCAAATCCAACATTACCACCAACTTCATCAACCTCCAAAATGTCTTGCTCAAAGCTCATTTCCTCTTTTCTCTTCTCTCTAACCGTGGTTCTTCTTCTCCAAACATCTTTTGGAGCTGACCCTCTTTCCCATTCGTGTTCAAGTTCTGAAAATTTCACATCCAACACTCCCTATGAATCAAACTTGAAAACGCTCATAAACTCACTTATTTACAAAACCCCTTCAACAGGCTTTGGTGTTGGCTCAGTTGGCCAATACCAAAACCAACAAGCATATGGACTCGCTCTTTGCCGTGGCGATGTATCAGCCTCAGAATGCAAAACTTGTGTTTCTGAAGCAACCAAAGAAATCCTCAATCTTTGTCCATACAACAAAGGTGCCATCATATGGTACGATAACTGTTTGTTCAAGTATTTGGACACAGATTTCATTGGCAAGATTGATGAGGCAAACAAGTTCTCTTTGTGGAACGTGCAAAACGTGAGTGATCCTATCACGTTCAACTACATGACCAAGGAATTGTTGAGTGTACTTGCTTATAAAGCTTCTGTTGACCCTAAAATGTATGCATCGGGAAAACTAATGATTGGAGAATCAGAGAAAGTTTATGGGTTAGCTCAGTGCACGAGAGACCTTACAAGCATGGATTGCAAGAAATGTCTTGATGATGCAATTACCGAACTTCCAAGTTGTTGTGATGGAAAGCAAGGAGGCAGAGTTGTCGGCGGAAGTTGCAACATCCAATATGAGATTTACCGATTTGTTGCTGAGTAGAACTTACAGATTAAGGATGACATGAACATGAATTGAGGAATATGTTTGAAAGTGTGATGTCCATATGCTATGTATCTTAATCTCCTTTTGCTTGTAGTATACATATTGTACCGTCATGCATTATTGTATTGTCATTGTTTAAACAATAAAATTATTTTACACCTATTCTTATGTATAATTTTTGAAATTTTTTTCAAACCACTCTTTATTCCGTGCGTTTGATCATGCTACATAGCAATAAATTTATTTTAATCCCCAAACAGTTAAAAATCTCTCATAGTATCAATGGCTAGTGCAAATGACCATTCATCCATCCATATAACAAATAATGAGGTTTTATGGGCTAAAAAGAGCAACTATATGTCACATTTTATTATACGCACTAGGGGATGGGATAAAATATGCAATTGAATTTTGCAAAAGATGTAAACTTAGATATTATTTTGTGACCTAATAATGGAAATTGCATTAAGAGAATGCAAAGAGGATGAAATGATTTACATGCACTGACAGATCAGAATTCAGAAGTATATGTTAACCAAATGAAATACAAACGGAGCGGTACACTCTTGCGTAGTAAAATCTGAAGATTAGAATCGTTCTCTAGGAACGGTTGTTTTAGTTTTTCTTTTACTTTCTATTCCTAAATTCTTGAATTTGAAGTAATCAATCTTTCAAATAAAGAAAAAACTAACAGAATCAAGTTTTTATAAAATCTGCATTAAACAAAAATAATAGATGAATATCTAATTACAAATGCAACAATTATAAGGTACTGGGATTCTTGCATCATGGATTTTTCTAAAGAATTTCGCATCCCTGCGTGTTTACACTACTAAGGCACTTTTATGTCAGGATTTGAACTGCTATGGCTATTTTAGCTGAAACTTCCCAGTTCCAGTTTTAATCTTTAGAAGGGTACCGTCTTTTCCCAAAGTCTTCTAAATCTTCAAGAGTTATATCAAAGACCTCCTTGGATTATCCCTAACCTCAAGGATTCAATTAGCAAAAGAACATAACCTGATTTCCCAATCACAATTATGCTAAAAATATTCAAGATCCATTCCCATGGTTTTCTTGAACTTTAAAATCGAATTCTTGCTAATCAAATGAGAATAAAGAAAGCATAACAGTGTTCAACACAATAAGGAATTACCCAATCATCTTGAATCCCAGAAAAAGAATTTAGAAACTCATATTAACAAATGAAATTTTCAGAATCTGAACTAAGGGCAACATGCAGTATCAAGGAAAAAAAATCTCAAAGTAAAAGATTACAGACCAGTAATCCACGATTGAAGATCCTAAACTAGAGCTAGAGATTTTTTACAGAAATGTAGAAACTCAAGCTTGCATGTAGATTCTTCTTCTTTCTCACGAAGATTTGTTGTCAGCATACTTCGAGTTCAAGAAGTTGAAGAACAAGCATTCAGCTTTCAAGAAATTTCTCAACACTCGGATTCAAATAAAAAGACTACAAAAGATTCAAAACGTAAAACTGAAAACTAAAAAAAAAACTGAAGTTCTCTCTAAATGGCCCTAATGACTCAGACTCCTATTTAGCTAGAAACTAAAGAGCTCCAAAAAATGCATTGTTGTCCATCCATATTTTTGTCCATCCAATGTTCCAGATTTCATCTCACTTTCAAAGAGTTGATCATATGGCTACCTAACTGTAGTAAAAATAGTAAAAGAGAATAGTAAATCATCAAATTGTCTCTTTCTCTCTCTTTTACCTTATTGGGCTGATTGGTACTCATTTGGCCCATTACCATGCACTTATATCCAGCATTCAACTCAAATATTGTAAAAACAAAGCCATTAAAATAATCATAATTTATAGCTAACAAAATACCCCAAACTTAAGATTTTGCTTGTCCTCAAGCAATCAAGAAAATATTAACTCAGTAAGCACATTGTTAGCTATAGTCCAATCCTCCATTTATCACATTACATGTCAACTGTTAACATCAATCAATTATATTGTCTTTTAATATCAATACCAAATAGCAGTCTAGTCCAAACTAAGTTTTAAATTAAACAAACAGCACACTATGTCACAATGCATATCAAACAGTCACTATACACACTCATATCAGTTCAATGTTATGCACTGAGTTCCTCACAAGACATTTTCTACTCATCTCTCTTATTTTTCATTAAGGATAATCACTTATCATCAACTCTACAATGTTGTGCCTAACATACAACATTGCATAGACACTTGATGTCTAATGTGGCATTTCCATCAAAGGGGCTTTTAGGCTTATAATGGGGTTGGGTTTAGATATTTGTTTTTCTAGACATTTGGTTAATTTAGGCTCACGTTAAGTGTCTAATTAATCCACAACTAGCTTGCAAAATATAGTCTTAGTAAGTTAAAGGGAAGCTGCTTGTTCTTTTTTTTTTTTATTTTTTTTTTTTAACTTCCTTTGTTAATTTTTTTTTTATTTCCAGCCTCAACCTTTCAC
>JAVKPL010002253.1:0-18026 GCA_032173675.1 Gastrolobium villosum
CTTCAGCATGAAAATCATTTGTTTTACACATTTGTGACAAAAACACAGTGAGGGAACGGATGGTAACGTATTCCTTTAAAAAATATTAAAAGTGGAATGGACTGAGACGCATTTAATGCACCTGCTCCATTCATTTAATGCCTCTGTCCACTTTGCAGGAAACGTAGGACTAAAGTCTTCTAAAAGCAGAGGCGGTGCACCAACTGAGCAGCTAGAAGCGTGAAGAGCAGAGAATCAAGAGTTCTCATTGGTTGAAAAAGAAAGCAAGGCAAGCGACATTTTGCAAACTACGGCTAATCATCACTCAACCCTGCAATCTGCTACAGTCTTCACAATCAGCTGCCATCAGCCCGTCCCCTCATACAAGCAACCAGCTTCAAAGGAATTACAGCCTTGCCACTCCCCTTCCAGCTATAAATAGGACAACCTTCACACAAAAACATCATCGACTCCTGGAGGGTTTGAAAGGAAGATATCACCTAGTAGTATTAGTAGTTAGTAAAATTAGTAGTATTTTAAGGGTTGTAATTGTAGTTAAGTGACAACCTATCTTCTTTCTCTGTAACAACCATTAAGACTCCTCACGAACAACAACTCATCTTCTCCATTTTCTGTTTCTTTTGTAACTGTCTTTCAAATTAATATAAGTGTTTTTCTCTTCGTTCCATTCGTTATCTCTTGACTGAATCTCGGGTCTATGTGATCTCAGTTGAGAATAATTATGTTTAAACTATCAGCCATAAGCTAAACTATCTGTGGAACGGGTAAACTGTGAAACTCTTAAAGAACTGTTTTCAAAACTCTTGACCGAATCTTTTTGTATTTCTTTGGCTAAGTAAGCTATATTCATTGTGCGCCAATGGAAATTGGGTACATACTGAGAAAGGAACTTCCATAAGGAAGGAATTTCAGACAGCTTAGCCATTGGGGGAAGGTAGATGTCATGGCAAAAACACTACTGGTCACCTTAGGAATAAGGGCCCAACTCGTCCACTTTAAGGTTCTGAACTAAGTACCTGTTGGAGTCAAGGGAGCCATGGGAATATGGAAACTTGTGAGCCATCTAGACCATGAGCTGAGGAATCAGAGTTGGCAGGAAAAGAAACTGGGACAAAGCCAAAAAGTGCTAAGTCTTGAGCAGAGAAAACAACCTCTTTAAGAGGGAAGCAGTGAATCTGTTCCTTCTGTTAAACTGTTTTAAACCACCACCTTGTTGTCTCTTGATTATAATTACTTCTGTTTTTAGTAGTTTTACTTTAGTAAATATTATACTTAACAAACTCCACATGATTATTATCTCACCTTCTTCTCAATAGGAAGGATTACATACATAACGCATCGAGCAATTGTTTGCCACCAGATTGAACATATTGTTCCCGAGGAACGTTGTCAAGATAGTAGGGAACGTCTGACCAGACATTTCATTTACTAACTTTTCTTCTCATTTTCACTTTTATCAAAACAGTGTAAGACAATCATTAGAATTCTATCCTCGTGGGAATGATAATTTGGGCACTAATACTCACTTTATTACTTGATGCGTGCACTTGCGCACTTGGGTTGGAACTGAGGAACGAAGCTGTGTTCTGTAAGAACAGAGGAACGTTCCCCAGCTAAACTTATATTTTTCGCCATCAGCAAACCACCCAAAACTTACCCCGTATAATCTTGCTATCATTGATGTTTTTACTATCATGAATCCTGTAGAGACTTCCTCTAGTATTACTTCTAACACCAATTCTTTAGACTTGCCAACCTTTTCTTTATCTAAAACTGATTCTTCTTACAACCGTAACTTTATTTCTTATAGAGCCTCTATATCTCCTTTACCAGGTTCCGGACGAATTAGAGTGACTTTACGCCCGAAACCAGCACCTTCTAGCCTATTAACCGTTGATCCATTTACTGAATTAGAATTTAACAATGCCTTTCCATCCAGGCATATGCCGAGGAATCATCCTTACTGTTCGCTTCCTGCTTCCCGGTTTGCTCTTCCTTCCAATATGACGGGCTTAGAATGGGTTGACGAAGAAGCCTTAGGACTTCGTTCAACATACGAAAACAACCCGAGCACTCTCCACACTACCTTACAGTCAGTACCTTTATTTCATGATTCCATTATTACCTCTTTCCGAGTTTATGTACCCGAAGAAAATGACCAGGTTTGTTCTCTGTTGTAAATAAATATTTAGACGTTATTATTTAGTCATTTATTAGACGTTATTAGTCATTTATTAGACGTTGTTATTCAGTCATTTATTTGTTGTATTGGGCCAATCCCATTAGGTCAAAATTAGGTCAAGTATTCTCTATAAATAGAGACCTCTTTGTACAGTTTATACACAATTCAATAATACATTTCATTACCCTTTTTCAAGTTGGTATCATAGCTCTCGATTCTGAGGGCTCTGCTTCCGCAATTGCCGCCGCTAGAGCGGAAACCTTTTTCTGTTTAACTCTCGCCATCATCAGCCACCGAAAAAATTTTCCAGTGACCTTTTTTTTTGTACCGAGAAGACCCTTATTGGACCACCTTTTCTGAGCTCGTCTCCTTCTTGCGCACCTGGATCTGTGACGATTGTGGCATTTTGACTCGATTAGGATCCTTCTATAGTGTTTTTGGTACTGTTCACTGACTTTGTTCGGTGTCTTTTTGGTTTTTTTTCTTTTTCTCGGCCCTTAATTATGTCGAACGTTGAAAATACTCCAACCAATCATTCATTTGGTACACGTTCGATGGCTAGCTCGGTGGTTATGCTTTCTCCAACCGACCTTCCTCCTCTAGCTTTTGGGGTGGTGTGTCCCAAGGTTCTTTACATTCCCTCTCTGGGCAAGGTGAGAACTCTTTCTTTTACATCTATAAATGTTTATTTTCTGAGCTCAAAATTTCCTTACCTTTTATCGAGTATCAAATGAGCGTTTTGAACCATCTCGAAGTCGCTCCTTCTCAGTTTCATCCCAACAGCTGGTGTTTTCTACACACATTTGAAATAATCTGCCAAGCATATGGATTTACCTATTCTCGTCGGGTCTTTTCTGTCTTTTTGCTTTGTTCAGAAATGCTATAGAAAAGGGTAGTACCCATTATAGTTGGGTACCTTTGAAAGCCCGCCCAGGTCTTAGGTGGTGTACTATATATAAAGACAAATGGAAAAACTTCAAAGAGGACTATTTCAGAATTGGTATCCCTGAAGCTCTACCTTCTACCCCTTCTGCCTCTTCTTCTTCTTCTTAATCAGCACCCCCTACTGCTTTATTTTTGGATCAAGATGGACTTCCTCGGTTACCATTATCTTGGAACCGATCTCATTACACTCCTACGGCCAAAGTATTCTTGACTAACTCCAAGAACTTGTCCAATGAAGAGTTAGAAACCTATAATTAGTTTAAAAATCTAGCAGTTCAACTAACCAACAAAAATGCTTCTATTTCTCCTCGCTCCATTTTAGAAAATAAAGATTCCTCCGAGTGGATTCGCAAGAAACTTAGTAAGTAAATTAACACCTCATTCTATGTTATGTTTATTTTCAATGTCTAACTTTGTTTTTTTAGATAAATTCGTGGATCCCTCATTTTTTTCCCGGATGAAAAAGAAAGCAGCTCAGACTGACACTCCTACTGCATCGGGCAACAAGGACCCTTCTCCTACTCCTTCTCCTATTCCAGCTACCTCTGCTACGAGCTCTGTTCTCGGAGATACCATCATGATGGAAGTAGAAGGACCTGTTGATTCTGGCGAGCTCCGACAACGAAAGAGGGTTAGAATTAATGAGCACAACCCAACTCCCATTGCTACTGATAAAACCTTGACTCCTCCAACTTCTGTTGTTGCTACACAAACTTCCGCCCTCCTTTTTCTGAACAAATTGCAGCCTTGTTTCACTGCCAGCTCCGTGAGAAATGGGACAAACTTTCTTTAGATCAACTCATCTCCAAGTTTACTACTCTCCGATATCACGACCTCTGAGAAGCACACTATTTTGAAATGGCTCTCTTGGCTCTGGCTGAACGCCAACATCTTCTCACCGAACTGGCCAAATTCTAATCTAAACAAGAACGCCTCACCAAGCGGGCTGAATCCGCCGAGCTCATTTCTTAGGGTTTTCGAGTTCAATTGAAAGAGAATGAAAAAACTATTACTGCTGCTAAAGAAGCAGCTAAAACAGCTACTGACGAATTGAAAGATGTCAAAAATGATTACTCGGTGTTGACTCAAGAGCGTGACCAATTAAAAAAGAATTTCAAAGACTCTGATTTCCGAGTAGCCGAGCTAGAATTAGAGGTGGATACTTTAAATAAGAAAGTTTCTAGCTTAGAGCAAGCAGGTAAAGAAATGGACTCTAAATCTGAAGCTTATGGTCACCAAATTCGAGGCTGGGTGTTAGACCAGGTTGGCTTCTTCAATCCGAAAACTTCTCTTCATGACTTACACAAAATTGAAACCTTCAATTTTATAAAGGATGGTCAGTTGTGTACTCATGACTTAGAAGGTGAAACAGTGGTTCTTGCAACCCGCCCTTCTGAATATGCTTCCTTAAACTCGGATCCCAAAACTACTTCCTCCGAGAATGTTTTAGATGTTCATGAAGAACTATGAAGAAATGAGATGCTACTCTGATTTCGAAGTATTTTGTTAATTTTCATGCCACCTGTGGTGGCGACTTTTGAGTTGTTTCTTTTATCTTTCTTTTACTTTTACTCCTTTTGTACTACAAGTGCGATGCTTGGTGATGACTATAATATTACCGTTTGCTCTAATTTTAACAATCTCGTATAACTACGTTAATTTTATCAGCTTTCTATTTTGACGAGTACACCCTGTATCTAAAACTTACTAACAGTAACCTTCTGGTGACCAAATCCACGAATATGATTTTCCATATTCTTATAATTATTAAACTTCGTTAACTCACCACTAGATATTATGACCTAATGATGCACCTTTTTCTGCATATAAAAACTACTACTTCTCCATAATCCTTTGTCTTGGCGAATAGACTTCTTAACTTAAAAACTCAACTGTCCTCTGAGTATATATATCTATAACGAGTTATTTTTTAATAATCTTTTTTCTTGGCGAGCAGACTTCATTACTTAAGAAGTAAACTGTTCTTCGAGTATGTATATCTTCACACAAGTTCTCGACTATAATTTTCTTTATACTCGTGATTTCACTTTCAATCAGCGAACATATTCTTAACTGGACGTTTCATCTTTTTTACCTTCTCCTTTTCCAGGTAAGATTTTACCCGCAGCATAATAAGCCAAATATTTTAATTTCTCCCGTTTCCGAGTAAGAATTGGACGGGTGCCCAAGAGGCCAATTCTGGTGGCAAGAGACTTTGTTTTCCCATTTCCGAGTTGGAATTGGACAGGTGCCCAAGAGGCCATATTTTGGCGGCAAGGGACTTAAGTTTTCCCGTTTCCGGGTGTGAATTGGACGGGTGCCCAAGAGGCCAATTCTGGCGGCAAGGGACTTTGTTTTCCCGTTTCCGAGTTGGAATTGGACGGGTTCCCAAGAGGCCATATTATGGCGGCAAGGGACTTAAGTTTTCCCGTTTCTTTGGTGACAAGGGACTTTGTTTTCCCGTCTCCGAGTTAGAATTGGACGAGTGCCCAAGAGGTCATTCCTTGTGGCAAGGGACTTTATGTTGTCCATATGCCAAAAACTATTGTCAGAACTCGCTTGTATTACTGAATTCAAAGATTACAATTCAAAGTACTAAAAACAGAGCCATAAACTTCATATCAAAAACCTCTTAATCTGCTAAAATTGCAACTTCAACATCCTATATATACTTAAAGCGAGTTCTTTAACTAAAATACCTTTTTAACTTGCCAGCATTCCAAAACCTTGGAACTGTTTTCCTATCAAAATGCTCTATTTGATAAGCTCCTGTGTTAGTGGAAGTCATTACTTGATACGGACCTTCCCAATTTCCTGCCAACTTGCCATCTCCTGCATTTTTATTTCCCACATCTGCTCGCCTGAGCACCAGATCTTTGACTTCAAATGACCTTTTTACCACCATTCGATTATACCTTGTTGTTGCTCGCTGCTTGGAGGCCATTTCCACCATTGATGTCTTTTCCCTTTCTTCTTCTAGTAACTGTAAATCAATCTTCATCATTTCATTGTTCTCTTCTTCTTTTTCTTCTTGCATTATTTTCCTTCTCCATAATGGTTCTCCAACCTCCACTGGTAACATAGCATCAAACCCATATGTCATCTTGAACGAGGTTTCTTGAATACTAGACTGTACTGAAGTTTTCTATCCCCATAAGACATTGTCTAATTCTTCCACCCAATATCCTTTGCACCCCTATACTCTCCTTTTTAACCTGTTCGTCAAAATTTTATTTGCAAACTCTAACTGCCCATTTGTCTATGGATGTCACACTGCTGCAAAGTGATGCTTACCCCTAAGTCGGCCACCGTTTGTCGGAACTTTTTATCTATGAACTGAGTCCCATTGTCTGTAATGATTACAGCTAGAATACCAAACCTACAAACTATATTCCCAATAAAGAACTTCTGGACTTTCCGAGCAGTAATACTCGACACAAGTTCTGCTCTATCCACTTTGTGAAATAATTTGCTGCAACAATCAAATACTTAACTCCTTTAGCCGTTTTGGGAAATGGACCTAAAAGGTCTATCCGCCATTTGAAAAATGGCCATGGAGAAGAGATCGTGAATAACTCTTTTGCAGGAGCTTTGTATACATTGAAAATTTTCTGACATTGCTCACACCTTTGTACATGCTTTTTAGCATCCTCCCCCATTGTTGTCTAAAAATACCCTTCTCGTATAGCTTTTCTCGCCAAGGACTTTGCTCCGAGATGATGCTCGTTAATACCTTCATGGATTTCTTCTAATACATACTCGGTATTTGGCGAGGCTATGCATTTTAGTAAAGGCGAGTTTATCCCTCTTCTATACAACTGCCCTTCTATCATCACGAACCATGCAGCTCTCCTCCTCAACTTACTCGCTTCCATCTTATCTCCGGGCTCTTCTCCTTTCTCTAAAAAAGCTTGAATTGAATTCCTCCAATCTCCTTGTTCCACCATCCACACCATCGTCGGAGCCCGGATGCTCTGTTGTATAATTGTCCTCAAATTCCCTGTGGCTTTAGTACTCGCCAAACACATCTGCTCGAACATTATCACTTCTCTGGATATGCTCCACTCGGACTTCTTTAAACTGTTTCATCAATTCTTGTACTCTTGCTAAATATTTGATCATGATTTCCCCTCTAGCTTGTAAAACCCACTTATCTGCGATGTCGCCAATTGTGAATCGCTATACACTTCCCAACATTCTGCTCAGAGCTCTCTTGCTTGAATTAGCCCAGTGATCATTGCCTCATACTCTGCTTGATTATTACTTGTGGGAAACTCCAATGTCAACGAATGTTCAATTGTTACCCCCTTCGGGTTCTCTATTATAATCCCTACTCCACTTCATATTTTATTGGACGATCCGTCCACAAATAACTTCCACCAACAATCTTCTTGTATACTTTCCGGATGTGTCATTTCCACCACAAAATCTGCCAAAGTTGGTGCTTTAATTATTGTCCATGCTTCAAAACAGATGCCAAATTCAGATAACTCTACTGCCCATGCCACCATCCGTCCTGCAAGATCCAACTTATGCAACATCTGCTTGATTGGCTGATTATTCTGACTACTATTTGGTGGCACTGAAAATAAGGACGAAGCCTTCTTGCTGTAATTAATAAAGCAAATGCCACCTTTTCTACATGCTGGTATCTCACCTCAGCACCTTGCTTATGAAATACAATGGTTTTTGCTTACCATCTTCTTCTTCTCGGACGAGAACCGAGTTGACTGCTTCCTGCGAAACAGACAATACAAAAATAATCACTCACCCAGTTCCGGCTTGCTTAAAATTGGAGGTGAAGCTAAAATTTTCTTGTAATGTTGAAATGCGGCTTTACACTCTTCTGTCTAAACAAAATTGCTTCCCCTTTTTTAACAATTGAAACAATGGCAAAGAAACATGTGCCGACTTTGCTAGGAATCTAGATAACGCCGTTACTCACCCATTCAGCTTCTGGACCTCCCTAATGTTTTTCAGGCTCCTCATTTCCAACACAGCTCTACATTTATCCGGGTTGGCTTCAATCCCCCTTTATGTCAGAAGAAATCCCAAAAACTTTCCCGCCGACACTCCGAAGGCACACTTAGTTAGATTCAAACGCATATTATGCTTCCTGACTTGCTCAAATACTTCTTGCAAGTCCACCAAATATGTTTTTGCATCTCCCGGCTTCACAATCATATAATCCATGTAAACCTCCAACATTTTACCCATCTGCTCTTTAAATACTTTGTTCATCATTCTCATGTAAGTTGCTCCTGCATTCTTTAATCCAAATGACATCACATTGTAACAATACACTGCATCCTCCGTTATGAAAGCCGTTTTCTCTTGATCCTCCTTCCACAACGATATCTGATTGTACCCGGAATATGCATCCATAAAAGATAATACTTTGTACCCTGATGCATTATCCACTAGATGATCAATACTCGAAAGTGGAAACGAGTCTTTGGGGCAGACTTTATTCAAATATGTATAATCAGTACACATCCTCCATCTACCATCCGGTTTCTTAATTAACACTGGGTTGGCTAGCTATGTTACATACTTTATCTCTCTAATAAATCCAGCTTCCAACAACTCTTTGGTTTTTTTACTTCACATTATCCAACAAGTTTATGTTTACCGTCACACTAAAGGACTTCTTGGTGTTGGAGGCATTGCCAGTGTGCTTCATCCTTTCCATTTCTTGCTACCAAATATAACATTAGCTCTACCAATAATTTTTACCCTCTGCAAGAAAAGAGAAAAAGGAAAACCACTCATGAACAAATGCTAAAAAAAAACTCTTATTGATTTTATGTATATATGAATGACCTAATTCTAATGCTTGGTTGTCTTTATGACTTACTGCATACCCAAGGATTCGTCAATGGTGCTAAATATGATGACATGTTGTTTGCAGCCTACATTGAAACAAAGTGTATGCATGATGAAACATATTAAATGCACGATGTGGATGATAATATGCTATGACAAACTAATATGGTAAAGGATATGCATGAGAATGAATGGTATGGATGATGGAAATATATAAGATTTATGAAATATATGATGCTACCATGAAGAAAAGGAAAAAAATAGCATAATGCATGATGTGCATGAAATGATATGATATATACATGTTGCCCTAGGAAGAAACAAATGCTTGAAGGTCAATGAAGAAAATGAAGGAAATAATACGCTCTCATTTGTCCTACATGGTGAAACCTACGGATCAGAAATGTTCTAGGTCAAAAACCCTAATTTAGGTGGTAACTAAATTCATTATATGAGTGCATAGTTTGAAGGATAGTTCTAGACACCTGAAAATGGTCCCCAGATTGCCACTATCTAACAGATAAGGATCCAATTTCATGAGCTTAAACCTAGGGACAAAGAAGTCACAATATGGTAAGTCATGTAACCGGTAACAATCTAGGCGAGAAATCAACGAATGTCAGGGAAGCGTGAGCCTCACAATAACATCATTGAAGTCCCTTCTATTCTTGTGGCTCAACAAAGCTCGGGTATAGAGCCCAAAAATGTGTGTGAGGTTAGTGAGTGTGCAGTGTGTGCTAGGAGCAGTTAAACTTGTACATTCTAAAAAAACTAAAACCCAAAGCTATAAAACAAAGGGAGAGCAAAATATGTACAAGGAAATAATCACTTACCCAAGGTTAAAACAAAGCATAATATGTGTCAATTACTGGAGCTATATGCAAGAAAAACATGACAAACACAGATGTACCAAAAATAATGTGTAGTAAAAATACTTACACAAAATGTATAAAAATAATGCAATAAAAGTGGGAGAAACAAATAAATAGAATTTTATAAATAATTTGCACAATTAATAAAACAGGCTTAACTCTGTGAATGTCCCCAGTGGAGTCGCCACGCCAGCTATCGCAACCGGATCGCGACGTGACAGCGAAGTTTTGAAGTCCCCAGTAAACATTTTTATTATTTTTCATTTTTATAATTTTTAAAGTTTTATAACAAAAAAATGCCTAAAAAAACATATAACTAAAAAAATAAAGAAAAAAAAGACCACGGACCATTTGTAGACTATTACATCAGCATATGATTTAACTAATGTACTTTTCATTATCAATGTAATGGGCTTGGCCCATTTTCCTTCTATCAGTTTAAAACTAAAACACACAAATATCTTACACTAATAACCTATTGGTTTAGGGATTCTGTTGAGAATGATAGATAAACGAGAAGTGGGAATATAAGAAACCATCGTTTGGTTCAAGGTGGTTCCTGACTTAGTTACTTAAATGTGAATGCTTCTAAACATATTTTCCTATCTATTTCACGCGATATTGCCGGTCAAAGTTGCCTTTTCATGGGTGGTATTATTAAAAACCTCCATATTTGCTCACACCACATACTAGAGAAAAGACCAGCGTACCCCTTATTTGCGCGCGAAAGGACAATGTCGTAGGGAGCTCGATTTGCAGACTTGTTTAGATATGTCACTTTCCAAAGGCCAAGATTTTTTCAATTTGGATATTGTGTTTGAGTTTTGAAATTTGGGTAATAATTTAGAGAATTTAGAATCCGAGTGTTTGTGGGGTTAGTATGATTGTAACGAAAGATGGAGTCTTGGACATCGATTGATGGAGTAGTGGAAGAGATAATGAGGATTCATAGATCTTTGCCAACTAGACCAGGGATTGATGAAGTTGAAGCGGCGAAAGGTTTGATTATAAATGTTGAGAAGGAAGATCAAACGAGGCTTGAATCCATAGCGAGACAAAGCAAGGGACCTGATGTGCCTGAAGAGCTTTTCATGGTTCTTCAAGAGATGCAGAAGAACATGGTTTATTTCCAGAGCAAGGAGCAGAAGAGGGAGGCTATGAAACTGCTTGATCTTGATAACGTTCACTCCCTGTTTGATGAGGATTATTTTTGTAGTCAGGGTTATTTTTGTAATACCCACCGCATTTTCCTATCTATATGTTACTTACAGCAAAACATAGACTTTACAAAAATTACCTAATTTTCCTTGTAAATTTTTTTCCAACCAAACAACTTTTTCTTACATTTTCCTACCAATGTGACTTCCCACCCATTTCCCTATACATTACATTTCCCTATTATTCATAATATTTCTCCTCAACCAAACGCCCCCTAATAGATATACTATGGCCATCTACAAAGCATGGACTCGTTAAATTTTTTGAATAATGCGTGTCGGACACGTGTCCGACACGGACACAGGATCAATATTTTAGGACACGTGATCAACTCTCCGACATGCTCCGACACGTTTTTCCAACACGCAATCAACTTTTTCCGACACGTGGTCAACGCTCGGACACGCTCAGACACATTTTTTTTAGGCTTAATTTTATTTTATTAACTAAAAATAAAAAAAAATATTTATAAATCAATTTTTTCTTGTTATGAAATTTGACATGAAAAATTAACAAGTACGAAAAATTATTTTTTTTATATTTTTGTTATAAAATCTGAATATTTGATCGATTATATGACTTATTATGAACTGTTATATGTATTAAATATAAATTATATTATATATATTAAAAATGTCATTTAATATCAAAACGTGTCCCAACGTGTCAAAATATGCCATTTTTTAGAAATAAAGTCGGTGTGTTGTGTCATATCATGTCCTATGTCAGTGT
Source organism: Gastrolobium villosum (assembly GCA_032173675.1). Classification (NCBI taxonomy): domain Eukaryota; kingdom Viridiplantae; phylum Streptophyta; class Magnoliopsida; order Fabales; family Fabaceae; genus Gastrolobium; species Gastrolobium villosum. The sequence continues at coordinate 11,776 of JAVKPL010002253.1, forward strand.
CCGTGCATCATGGTCATGAGATTAGGTAAGAAAACCTTACAGTGGTGAGCAGGAAAATAATGACCGATTGTCTAGCAAGGTGTCAATCGGTGGTTAGGTAGAGTTGTGGTACGCACAGTGGCGAGGTAGCGCAGAGGCATTCTAGCCGGTGTGCACAGTGGCTCGAGACAACTTGGACCGGTGGTTGAGGTGGCGTGCACTGCTTGTCGGAACGATGGTTCGGTAGTGAGACAAATGCTAACTGGGCGGAGGAGAGATGGTGGTGTATGGTGGCCGGAATCAGTGGTCGGAGGTGTTTGTAGGTAGAGACTGATGATATGGTTTTGGTTGTGTTGGATCTCAAAGTTTGTGTTTTTTGGGTTTGTGGGTGTTTAAATGTAAAGAAACTTGGAGTTTCTCTAAGTCTATTCCTCTGTTCTTTCTATCTTCAAGATTTTGCTTTTCTCGGAAGTGTATTCCTCCCTTTTTGTTTTCTGCCTCATGACTTTATAGAAGAAGGAAGATAAATTTCACTCTCTATTTCCTGCTGAATCAAAGAAAGCCATGGGTTTTCTAGTTTAGTTCCAGGAGGTTGCTTGTGTAAATCAAATGGGGTCTCCTCCAAAATTCCACTTTAAAACATTGCATCTTGGTCTCAATTTACGGTCTATGTCAATTTGCCATTTTTGTTTTCTGCATTTTTTGTGTGAGTATACTTGCATAGGCCTTGCCTTGTGCTGATAGATAAGTCACCTCCACCTTTATTATTTATTTTTTATTCTTTTATTCATTTCTTTTTAGCTTTAATTTCCTGGACAAAATTTGGTGTCTACACACACACACATATATATAGAGGCAGGATCATCTTACACCGGTGTAAGATGAATAAGTCTTACACCAAATCTTAACCATTGATTTTTTGCATATAACGGTTAAGATTTAGTAACTCTCATTCATTCATTAATTTTTAATTCCCAATAAATCTCAACCGTTGGATGCACAGAAATCAACGGTTAAGATTTGGTGTAAGATTTATTATTCTTACACCGGTGTAAGTTGATCCTATCCCATATATATATATATATATATATATATATATATATATATATATATATATATATATATATATATATATATAGGGTAAAGATCATTTTACACCAGTGTAAGTTACACTCTCAATCTTGTCCGTTAATCCCACTTATATCTAAGGGCTCAAATTTTTTAGTAATGTGAGCCATTGGATACAAGTGGATCAATGATTAAGATTGAGTGTAAGACTTCTAACTCTTACACCGGTGTAAGAATATCCTGCCTTATATATATATATATATATATATATATATATATATATATATATATATATATATATATATATATATATATATATATGAAAAAATAAATCTTATGTTGTAGGAAAATCCTAATCTCATGTCATAGATACATCAAGTGTGGCACCCATATATTTAAAAAATGTTAAAAACAAAAAAAAGAGTGGTACACATTTTTATGATATGTGTAGAAAGGATTTGTTTTCTCATGGAACATAAGAAAAACATACCCCATGTAGGGGAGGGTTCTTTTGACTCTAGAGTGGCACAGACTTGTACGTCTTACTCTGGAGTCAAATGATCTCTCTCTCTATATATATATATGTGAGGTATGATCCTTTGACACCAGTGTCAAATTTGAAATTTGACATCTAATCTGAGAGCCATTAGATAAGCATGTGACACAATTGATCTTTTTTGATCTAATGGCTCTCAGATGATGTTTCAAATTTGACACTGGTGTATAGGATCCTATATATATATATATATATATATATATATATATATATATATATATATATATATAAGGCAGATCCTATGACACCTCATCCGAAAGCCATTAGATCAAAAAGATCAACGACTCTGATTAATAAGCATGTGACAATATTGATCTTTTTTTATATAACGGCTCTCAGATGAGGTGTCAAATTTGAAATTTATTATTATTATTATTATATATATATATATATATATATATATTTGACACCTCATCTGAGAGCCGTTAGATCAAAAAAGATCAACGGTGTCACATGCTTAAAAATTAGAGCCGTTGATCTTTTTTTATATAACGGCTCTCAGATGAGGTGTCAAATTTGAAATTTATTATATATATATATATATATATATATATATATATATATAGGCAGGATCCTTTGACACCGGTGTCAAATTTTAAATTTGACACCTCATCTGATAGTCGTTGGATAAAAAAAGATCAATGGTGTCACATGCTTACAAATCAGAGCCGTTGATCTTTTTTTATCTAACGGCTATCAGATGAGGTGTCAAACTTCAAATTTGACACCGGTGTCAAAGGATCCTGCTTATATATATATATATATATATATATATATATATATATATATATATATATATATATATATATATATATATATATATATATATATATATATAATTCGCGCAGGTAGGATGAAGTCACATCCAACAATGACAGAAGAAAAACTTATCATACATTTTGAACGGCTTATCGCTAGTCCAAAAGTGACAACAATTTTAAAGATAGCAGAATATATACTTTTAACTTTAAATCACTGAATATTTGACTACCAAGTTTGTTTAACGCCTTTGGAATTTTCTCCATTTGAATCTCCGTCACTTTGGTTCCATTTTGGTTGTTTATTATCTGGCCCGAGTTCTTTTATCATATCATATGTGTTGTTCTTAAGTTTGAAGTCAATTGTTCCATCCACACATGTACGCACACACTTGCTACCTTTTACTTTGAATAGCACAAACATGAACATTGTGCCATGGAAAGTAACCTGCTCCGAATCAACAACAAAAAGAAGGATAAATATATGAAAACATTAATTGTTTAAGCTTGCTTAATATAGTGTTTCTAGCTTACACGAATCAACAAATTTTATGAATTGGAAAGAAAAAAAAAATTAACTGAATTGATAAAATAGAGAGGATAATTAAATTAGTTCAAACTAAGCCATTTATTATTAGTTTAAATAATATTATTTATACCTTGAGATAAAATGTTCTATATAAATAACTCTCAGGGTATTTGATATTACTCACAGAACATACAAGGGATTGTTTCAGCTTAATCAGTGGTTTTGAATTTGAGTTATGGATATATAATTGTGTTAAAAAAACTTGATGAAAAAAGATTTGCCGCCCTTGTGATGTTCAACCAGATTAGTTGATTAATCAACACCTACATGATTAAATAGGGTAGTTCAACGGGACAAGGCACAATGATAAATCATAAATGAGCAAAAAAATTAAAACCACTCGTTTTTTAGGTGTATATAATATGTAGGTTGGACGTGAAAATGGACAAACGATAAGAAAAATAGAGCCATGGAATATTTCTTTTGCTTCTTTAATTTCTTTTCGAATCTTTGAGTTTGGCCATTCAAATGGGATCAATCTCCTCAAGCTTGTCTCTGCAAAAGTTTTGTGACTACACTATTTTCTCTTTGACTGCACAGTAACTTAGTGAACTTTATAAACAATTGTCTTAATTTCGATCTTTTATTCTTAATTTTTTTTCCTTTTCCTTGATACCATATCTATTTGTTATCATAGTAGTGGTGTTGCGACAATGATAGTAGTGGTAGCAACAACATAGATGGTAGTGTTGATCGTGATGGAAGTTGATAGTAACAACAGTAGTGATGGTATAATAGAATATGAAGTATATGATGTTGGAGATAGATATGGCAATCAATAGCGATGGTCATTGCTGAGTAGTGGTCGACTGGTCGTGGTAATTAAATTGAGACTATATATTAAGGGAAGGAACTATATATATGCTGTTTTCTTTGTATATAAATCAAGGGCAATGTTTTTCTCATGCTATTGGAGAGGAGGGAACTCTCCTACACACTCAAGTTCATGATGGGACCCACATATAAAAAATAAAAAAAATTATTACTCGCAAAACGAACTCTCACTGACATGATAAAAGAGCTCTCCTACAACATAAGAATTCTTTTTTCCATTAATTAAATCATATCAGGTAGTAAAGAGAGTGTAACTAGTCGTTGGAGGTATGCGGTTATGCTAAAAATTTAATAGGAAGATTTTTATTGCCATTGTGGTTTTACTTGACCAGATGAATCGATTAATTGATCAACCGATAGAGATATTTAAAAAATAAAAATAAAGCATATTCGTGTGGTTAGCCACCGCAAACGCGCATTGAATAGAAGGTTTTGCACATGGTGATTGAACTTAGAACCCACAAAAGGACGATTGCTTTGGTTAATTTGTATGAAAAACAAACGGCCTTATTAACGAGATATAAAATAATTAATTTAGCCTCACCTAATACCATGAGATTTTTGGTTGTAATAGTTCTTTTACATGGTATCAGAGCTGACAATGAGGTCACAAGTTCGATAGCTCCCACTTTCAAAGGTGGAATTAAGAAAAGTAGACAAAAAAATAGACTTGTGTCATATCAACGCTTCAAGCTCAAAGGACTCATGTGACAATACGTTAAGGTTTTGGATTGAAATAGTTCTTTACAGACTTTTGTGCAATTGTAACAAAATAAAAATACTACTTGACTGTATCACAGTCATCTCTTCACATATTGTGACAATTTTTTGCCTAGTACATTTAGTGTCTAAATAAATGAGCTAGAGTGGAATGAGAGGTACATCGTATCTCTCAAGGGATATAATATCTTGATGTATGAACCAAAGATTTTGGAAAGTCACCATAAGTGCAGTCAGGGAAAACTGTGAGTGGGGGAGTGTGTATAGGCTATGATGGCTGTAAAATTCGGCAGAATAACTGCTCATGAAAATATAAGATATTCGGTGTCTTTTCAATGGCAGAAGATGAGTTTATATAGCTGGGAGAATATTTCGTGAAAATGAGAGGGAGGTGAGCCAAAACCATTAGCCAATTTCTCACAATTGCAATAAGGTGCTATCTCACCATCGTAAGTGTACAATGGTGAACTATGCAGAGGTGACCCTAAGGGCATGTTTGATGTGATGTATAAGGTTTGATAGTATAAGCTTATACTATACGTTATGACATTTTTAGTTGTTTGGTGTGACCATCGTATAGTATAAGCTTATACAGCAAGATCCCCTAATACATCAAAATGATGTATAACTTAATCAAGCCTAGGAGTAGTGGATTAGACATGATAAGAGATTGATGTATTAATATTGCTTACAAGTACAATTCCTAAGAACTAATATATCATTTGAATATTTATATATTAAAATATATTTTTTTAATATATTAATTTTTAAAATATAGAATGATATTATTTTATACAATATCATACCAAACGCTGGATAGTATTAAAATTTAATCAGATCTTATAAAATCAGGTCTTATACTATCGGCCTTATACTATCAGGCCTTATCCTATACTATGCACCAAACATGCCCTAAAGCATGGTCTATGAGCTCATAGAGAAATGTTGAAGGGTTGAAACTTTGATGATACTCAGACGGCGTGCCCATAATAATGAACTTTTATGGGATGCCGAGAGCAAGAAGTACGTAATTTCCTACATTCACTGTTGTGGATATATGCATTAGTAGTTCATGCATTTTTCTTATGCAATGCTCCGATAATGTAAATTAACTCGACTAAGCGAAGTTCACAATCTTCTTTTCATATATCGTGAGAATATGTTTGGCTAAAAACCTTTTTGTCTTTTTCTTTTTTTTTTTTGAGACAACCTTTTTGTCTAACATACAACTTTTAACATTTAACATTCACCGTTGTGCATATATGCAAAGGATTGAATAATTACTCTCATTGTTTTCTTATTAATATAGTTTATACTTTTAATTATCAAATTCTATATAAATCAATTTTCACAACACTAAGATCAAATCCAAGCAATCTGAAAATCACATATGGAATGAAATTGAATAAATTATTATAAAAAGCAATGCTAGGAGAACCTTTACTATTATGCTAGCTGTGATGATAGCAATGTAGTATCTATGATGCATTACCCTTGTTGTATACTTGTGTCCTCTTTACTTGTGGGATAGATGCTTCTTGTGTCACTCTTGTTCTGAACACCACATGCCACATGGGGTGTTTGCACATGGCAGATGCAGATGACATAAATAGGTGTTAGTATGTTTATATGCCTATGAATCAAAAGTGGTCCTATTCACATGGCAATAATTGGTAACGTGCAATTGCCAAATCTTCTTGTTAGAGGAAGGTCATTTTGTGTCAAGTTGCATACACAGCCACAGCAT